>PNEQ01048061.1:0-14674 GCA_003012365.1 Medauroidea extradentata
TTACCCTTAAGATAACATGCCCTGACAGCTGCAAGCTTGCCTTTTTTATCTCTCCTGGTGTTTTTTAGGGGGTAGGGGAGGGAAAAAAAAGAATGACACTCTTTTTTTCTTCCTTACTTTCCCATGAAAAGATAGCTGGTCACTAGCCATCAAATATCTTTCTCGTGTGAGGGATGGGGAAGGGGGAAAAAGGAGTACAATCGCACCTTTTTCTTTCTTTATTTCCCCATGGAAGGATAAGTTATCATGAGACGTCAAAATTAACTTGTAGGGTTTTAGCAGAGACAGTTACAACAGAGCAAGGCAGGAGGGGAAAAGAGGAGAAAAATAAATGGAAGAGGAGTAATGATGGAGGAACCTGGCCATGAGAACGTTCTCTCTCTGCCTTCCACAGTTGACACCCATCGGTTTACGACTATAACTTCGACTTCTTACTCCCCCCCTCCCAACCCTTCTCGACCGACCGCGGGCCTTTTTTTCTCTGCTTCCTACTCAACACCCGTCAATTTACGGCTTTAACTTCTCCTTCTCACCCCCTCTCCCTCCCCTGCCTCCACTCAACGTACCACTGACCTTTTTTTCATTTTTTTTCTTCTGTTTTCCGTGTATAGTACGCATCCCTGAGTTTTTATCAGTTCTTTTGGAATAAAAGTGTGTGCTATACACGAGTACATACGGTAATATCGTAAATGTAAAATTAATGTATGTTGTTATAACTCCAAAAATATAAGACAAGACACTTTTATAATGAAATTTGATACTTGTGCTGCAGTAACACCTTTAGAAAATGACGACTATTTAAATGTACATTGTGTACTTATTACAATCCTGGGATTCCATTTGTATATGCGTAAGAACTTACAGAAAAATTTGCATCGATCTTGCGACAGTAGTTTAGGTCCTATTTGGTATTTGACGGTTTCTCAGGGTGATCTTAAACTTTTGACCAGTACTGTATACATGCTTCCAGTGACCTTGGGTCGTCTATCAGAGGGCATGCTTAAAGGACTCTGCTTACTTGGCTTGTTTTTCCATCCACGAGTTCAACAACCAAATGAATATTAAAATATCTAAGTAAACTCTAAATTGACCCATTTTTAATGTAATTGTTTCAAACAGAGAGTTCATTATAAAATTTCTTTAAAAAAATATTGCAATAAAATAACCACTCATAATTATTAGTAATTTTTCTTTGGTGATGTACGCTCATCATTTTGGAACCATAGTAAAAAATTCCAAAAATGCTTACATAAGAAAATTTCTCATAATTTATCCGTAGGTAACCTGTAGAAATATTAGCATTTTTAAAATTGTTTTTCATAACTTGATTACAGTTAACGTACTGTCACTGCAAGCATATAATATGTGCTCTAACTAGTTTGAGCTGTATTTGAATTACACATTGAAAAAAGTTGCCTGTGATTGCTCACTCCACAGTACATTAATACATTTATGAAAACAATTAAGCTTTATTTTTTGCATACAGATCAATTGATTATAAAGTTTTTCATGTGAGAATTTTTTCGGAATTTTTATTGTAGTTTCAAAATGACGAGCTTTCATTACCTTCTCCAACGGAAAATTATGCGTGGTTATAACTCCTACAATATTAGACGCACTATTTTTTTTATACTATAAAATTTGGTAACTGTGGTGTTGCATGTGTGACAGTTTAAAACTATACATGGACCATGGTGTACCTGTTACAATCCTGGGGATTCTATTCTTATATGCGTAAGAAGTTACAGAAAAATTTGGGTTAGATCTTGCGGCAGTAGTTTACGTCTTATGTTATATTTGATAGTTTTACAGGGTGGTCTTAAACTTAAAACCATTACTGTAGGATGTGAGCTGCTCTGGGTAATTGAAGGGTGTTTTGCAGGTGGTGCGAGAGCTGTTTCGCCAGCTGGCCACGAGCATGTGGGCCATGCCGCAGGCCGTAGCAGAGCGCCAAGCACAGCAGAAACAGCGACAGCTCAAGAGGACTCTCTACAAACTCAACAGCCCAGGTATGAAACTCTTGCAACTTTCCAATGTCCATTTTTTTTAATTGTGTACGTGTAGTGATGATTTTTATCGCTCTCGTTGAGCCAATCATTCGAGGACGAGGGAATACCAAAGGTTTCCTTTACAACACAAAAATACTACTTAACTGATGTTCTTGGACGGTCTCTACTTTGAAGAGGAATGCTGCGAGGCAAGGCAAGAAGGGACAAGACATCATTAAGTGATCTAGGATCACAATCCTCTCTCTTGTGTTTGTTAATCTCTAGTGTCACCTCTGTGAAGTTGTGAAGTGTGCATCACAGTTTTGTGAAACAGAACCTGTGAATGGGGAATATTGTAGGTTTAAGTTGACATTGTATCATATTTACTTGCATTGCCACATGTAGTTGACCAAATATTTTTCCCAAAATTTGAAACGCTGACATTATGAGGTGTTGAAGAAAAAAATTTTTTTAAATAAAGATTTTTTTGTGCTACATATAAGATAAATGTACACACTTATAGCTAATTTCCTATGGAGTTCTTGTAATAATATGACATTGTACTGTAATATTGTGTAAAATATTTAAATATTGCTATTAGTAAAAGTAACCAAATATGTGTACGTCAGCAAAAAAAGGCTTATTGATTAGTGTACAAGTGATTGTGTTTTGTATGCATGCTGAACTAATAATTTATGATTTAAACAGGAAATCCACAAACATTGAACTTAAAATTTTAAATTAGACACATTATTCTTAGACACAATAATAGTCATAAACAAAACATAAATAACAGGGTCATATTATTGATTCCACAACAACCATATGAAACTAACCACACTTATTTTAAAAACAGCAGTTAAGTACACGCTACTTCATAGTTGAGCAAACACACCACCACTTGTATTATTTGGTTGCTTGTACAGTATAAACCTTGTTAATTCATGATGCGCTGATCAGGATTCGGATAATTCGGGACGACCGTAGAAGTGTCAAAATTACATGCGTAAAAGTATAAAATTATAGCACGTACAATTAGTGGCTCACTGGTCGGCAAACAAACTCTGCAAGCTGGCAGTCTTTTATGTTGACTGCGTAGCCGAAAGAAAGGAAAATGGTGTGGGTTTAAAGAATTACAATACAAGGAGGAGAAAGGTTGTGTAAGAGATGCAGGTGGGATGGGGTGAAAGTGGGTTGTAAGGAAGTGGGAGGGCCTCAGCAGCCAATCTGGTTGTGGAGTGGGGGTGTCCTTGACTGTGAAATGAAAGAGACTAGGGCCAAGGGTCGTGGAAATGAAAGAGACTAGGGCCAAGGGTCGTGGTAAGTGGACAGTGTGCACACTCGTGTAGTGTTTCGTGTCAGGAGTGTTGTTGTTGTCTGACATTACTACATCACCACCAGCTGCCCCCCCCCCCCTTTTTCTCTACTGGTACAGTATCGTTAATCCTTTGGCCATTGTGACACCTCCAACATTTTCTTTCAGCGTGAAAACTCAACTGTATACACATCCTGAATATATGTGTATTCTCTAAAAATAAAACTGCCTTATTTTACTTGTGACAACGATTAGAATTTCTGTACGCATTCACAATCATTGTGTTTTAACATTACCTTGAATTTTCTGTTATGACTTATTGATCAAGATTTTCAATTATGACTTTTTACCATAATTTTACTGTGGCATTATTACGAAGTTTTTAACAACTATGCAGACGTGATTTTTTAATTAGATGAGCAGCTATTGGAAGGCTTTGAATTTCGCTACCAAGTAAGAGATCATAATTAATACAGAAGAAGGAAAGGGCCAGTAAACTTTTTGGCTGGCTGCACGACCTCTCATCACTAACTGGAAGTGTTTAGATAAGGAGAGGAGGCAATCTATCTTCCTTGCTTTATGAAGACGAGATGCAGTGTCTCAGATAACTCATCACTGCTGACAGAAATTACCGGCTGTAAAAGGGAATGTGTTCTAGGCTTGAGAACATCAGAAAATCTTGTTGTAAAAGAAAAGAAAGAAAACACATTTCTGATGCAGATGGCCTGTCTTATTGTTTAAGGCCCTGGTTATCACAATTTATTTTGAGTTGTGTAAATGCCAGACCTTCGTTTTGTATGTCTAGATATAAAAAAGCAGTGAATCTTTGTTTAGAGTTAGATACCAAGTAAAGCCAGCTCAGGCTGAAAGAAATACGTCTGTGTGTGCGCGCGTATGTGGCTTGTTGACGCATGAGATAACAGTTTACTGATAAGGGAGCGAATTTATAGAGACAGTGTGTAGGAATAGAAGTTCTGTGGCTGCTTGTGCCTGCTGTCAATTTGTTTTTATTTATGTACTTGTTACATCAGCACCAAGACATAGCGGGACTCGGAATCTGTAGTGTTTCTCGGCCTTGACCTTCATACACAGCTGCGTGCCGCAGGCACGTGTCTGGCAAGCACTTCCGAACTTTTAATGGTTAATCCGTAAAATGTGATCATCCGTGATTGTCTTAGTCCTGACCATCATGGATTAAAAATGTTTTACTGTATTGTCTTCATTATAAACTACGCAATTGTAAAGTTACATTTGTACTGCCAAATAATCACAGTGTTTGTTTCTTAACATTAAACATGGTTCTGGCACAAACTGCATGCCTGCCGAAGGTACGGCTCAGGTGACTTGTCCTTTAGCTACTACCTGCACTCTCAATTACCACACAGTGTGCAGTGCTGTGATGTCTTTGAGTGCACACTCAATACTCTTGCAACTTATGGATGTTCAGTTCAAAGAAATGGGTCGAAAGTGCACCACAAACTATTAACATGATGTGCACTTGCTGCATTTGCAAAAAAAAAAACAGTGATACACACACATGCTGGCTTTTATCTTTCACTGAAAATTCAGGTGCTTGCTGCTGTTACGTGGGGTTACTTATTCTCTTTGTAAGCCTTTCAAAATAAAGGTGCGGCCATTGTGTGATGGCTGCCGTTATGCAAATAAATACGAGAGTTTATTACAGATGCACTTTTAAAACTTTCCTTTAGGTTGCTAAGAGGGGTATATGGAAGTAGAGATGCGTATTTTCACAACATTGACTGTGCTGTTACCTTAAGATTATTTTTGCCCCTGTGATTGTGGTACTGTACATACTTAATAGTGCAGTTTTGTCAAATACAAATGTATTGGCTGAAATATTATTCTGGTTTTATTTTTATTTTCCAGACATACTTCGTATCTCATGTAGTTTGGTAGAGTAAAATGTGACATCAAATTGCAAGTGTAAGAAGTAATTAAAAATTTATGTAATTAAGTATACCTTGTTATATCTCAGAGCCACAATTTTACAATGTTTTGGTGTTCTCTAAAATAATTTATTAAAGTCGATGTCTTTGTGAAATCAACATCGTTGTAAAATCAGTGTTCTTGTAAAATCAGTGACTTTGTAAAATCGATGTCTTCGTAAAATCGATGACTTCATAAAAATCAGTGTCTCCTTAAGATCAGCATATTCATTAGATCAATGTGTTTGTAATATCAATGGCTTCGTAAAATCAATGTCTTCATATGATCAGCTCCTTTGTAAATTTCAGTGTGTTTGTAAAATTAGTAGCTTTGTAAAATTTATGTCTTTGCAAAATAAAGTACCGTGAAAACATGAGAGAGGCAGGATTTTACCTTGTAAACCAAAAATACCTGTTGTCTAAAAGTTTGCATTTGTTAATGGCTTTTAAAAGACTTTATAAAGATTTCTTTGATTTTATTGGGAATTCAGAATGAATTTTTTGTAACAGTCGTATAATTGCTGTAAAATAATAAAATCTGAGTTAGTAAAATTGTGGTTTTACTGTGTTGCTATGTACTAATTATGTATTAAGCTATGTATTTCATATGTTGTAGAGTTTTTATGAGATGCAGTGTCTTCTTAAAAATTGACTTAAATGTATACTGTTAATGGGGAGGAAATACTTGCAGTGTTAATATTGTATAGGAGACGTGTGGCTGGATAGTGAGGTGTGCGAGGAGAACGTGCCGGTCCAGGACTTGGGTTTCGACATCAACAAGTGTGAAAACTGCACCATTGAGAATGGGCAGATGCTGGTGCACGGTGTGGGTGGCCGGGGTTATGGATTGGGCCTCACTCCCATCACCTCAGGTTTGTTCTCGCGAGTCATTCTGCTCTATGATGGAGTTATGATTATATGCCCCCACATCCTCTTTTAAGTCTGGCTTCTACTGGTCTGTGTATTTTTTTTTGTATGATAACAGGTTGCTACCAGTGGAAATTTCTCATTGTCAAGGAAAACAAAGGAAATGAGGGAACATGTGTGGGCATTGCCAAGTACCCTATCACAGAGTACACACATCGTACAACGTCGGACATGTGGCTGTATCGCGCGTACAGGTTAGGCAACTTTTATATTTTCTCATTCATGTACTTTTTTTTACAGCTGCGATTTATTTAGGAAAGATGCCGTAGCCAATACATATGCTCTTTGCCTAGGTTTAAGAATGTAATGTGGGAACCCACTTTAACTAAATGCCTCGGGACCCGAAAATGTTTACTCTAAATCGTTGTTTCGTTAAATCCAACTTTATATCTTTTACCCCTCCCCCCCTCCAAAATAAAAGTTAAATCCTTGGGCATGTTTTGTCGGAAATGGAGGTAAGAAAGTCTGAAAGCATATAACAATAACATAACGCAGTTACCATCAATAGGTAAGCCGAGGCCATAAGAGAAAAAAAAAAAATTCGTCAAAAAAAAACTTCAAAAACTGCTAAAGGAACACTTGAGCGTGTGCCTGGTGAGTTAGGCCGTCCGACCACACGCTTCAACAACACGTGAGAAGTGATGATAAACACCGCCAAGTCATCTTTTTTCCATCTCTCTCCCGCTCCTCAAAGAAAAATTAAGAAATTATCATGAAAAAAAATGTAATGAAAACTGAAGTAAAAGTTTGCGAGATAACGTTAATATAATAAAAGAATAAATAAGAGCTCATGCAACCAATTGGTTACTGCTAGTTAAAAATACTTGGCGCTGAAGTGTTTTTTAGCATTGGTGAAAAATGTTATTTACATTAATAAATTAGTTGTAAAAATTCTGCATGAATAATGTAATAACGTATTTATTTTTATAGATACAAGGTTTTATCACAGGACGCGACAGAAAATAATCATGTTGGACATTGATGCATTCTATCAGTAAGAGAATTAATCGGTAAAGAAAGTGGCACGGTAGCACATTCTGACAGAGACGTGAATCACTATCTGTGAATTAGTACCTGTGTTGTCGGCTGCCGCACTGTGTGGTCTGGGTATCTGGATGCTCGTTCACTCGCCAGTCGCCGGGATGAGGATCAAGGCACGCGCTTGTTATGCAACAGGACAACACAGCATAGCTCGCTTGGCCTTGCGCGCTCAGTTCAAAGTCACTCCCGTGGCCAAAGTTTTCAACAAATTTTAACAATATTTTTGTTTCACGTCTACTGAGTAAAAGAATACATGTATGTACTGCGGCCAGTAAATGTATTTTAATAGTTCTTACACAACACTGTATATTTTATTTTATCAAAGTTAACTTGGTAATTTCATACATTTTTGGTTATTTTTTTAATGTTCCTAAAAATCCTTTCATTAAATCACTTTTTTTGTAAGTTTCTAGTTTGTTAAATCGGAGCTGTACTGTAGTGTAATACAGTAAGGGTACATGAAGCTGTAATTTTATTTTGAAATGTGTTATAAATGTTCTCTAGTTCGAATCTAATATCGAAGGGAAGGGTTTACCTGACCAAAACTTGAAATAAAAATGATTTCTTGACCATTTTTCAAGTTACGGTAGGTCAAATGGAGGTAAAATAGAAATGCTGTCCATTAAATAACAAAAAATAAAAACAATTTCTTGCTCATAATTATTATACAGATACATACTGTATATACTCGTGTATAGTGCACACCACGATTTTTGCAACAAGTTACAGAGAAAAAAATGGAGGATGAGCAGAGCGAGCCGGTGAAACAGCACAAGGGACGCTAAGATGAAATGGTGGTCAAGGTGGGTGGGGGAAGAAAGGAACCGTGGCTGGAAACCAATAATTGAGAGAGGAAAGATAACATTCTCACTGGTTAAGAGTGTGAAGGCAGAAAGGGTGGTGATGAGCCAGGAGGTGTGGGGAGGCTTGTCTCTCTACCAAGGTCGCTTTCGTGTGTCTGCCTGAACAACATTCCCTCTTTCTTGCTCTGCTGTGCCAGCTGCTTCCAGCATGTCCCCCCTCCACCCTGCTCCCTAGAGATACTATCACCCCTAAGATAACATGCCTGACAGCTGCAAGCTTGCCTTTTTTTATCTCTCCTGGTGTGTTTGGGGGGGGGGGAAGGGAAAAAAGAATGACATTCTTTTTTTCTTCCTTCCTTTCCCATGGAAAGATAGCTGGTTATGAGGAGCCATCAAATATCTTTCTCAGGTGGAGGATGGGGAAGGAGGAAAAATGAGGATGACACCCTTTTTCTTTCTTTCTTTCTTTCCCCATGGACCAATAGCTAATCATGAGACATCAAAATTAACTTATCATATTGCTTCCGCTCGCCACCCACGAAGTTTCATTTATGCCACATCAAATTGCCGACCCTTTGTAACCAACAGTTTAAAAGTACCTGTGTAAAGGCTAGTAAACTTCTGTCCATCATTACACAAATTTTTAACCCTCGTATTGTGTAAACACTGTGGATCACTTTAAACAGGAACGTGGATAAGGACAAACAAAAAAATTAGGGTTTTAGCAGCGATGGTTACGACAGAGCAATGGTGGAGGGGAAAGGGGGAGAAAAAGAAAAGGAAGCGGAGTAATGATGGAGGAACCTGGCTGTGAGAACGTTCTCTCTCTGCTTCCTACTCTTGACACCCGTCAATTTAAGACTTTAACTTCCCCTTCTCACGCCCCGTCCCGTCCCCACGCCTTACCCCAACCGACCACTGACCTTTTTTTCGCATTTTTTTTTGTCAATTTTCTGTGTACAGTACGCACCCCTGAATTTTTACCAGTTGTTTTGGATTAAAAGTGCGTGCTATACACAAGTAAATACTGTATATATTGGGTCTTGATTTTAATTAAAAAAGAAAAACTGTATTTAAAATTTTGAAACATACAAAACATTTTTGCAATATTAATTTCATTGCTCACGTTTTTACAAACTGTAAGTTATTCTTCATACTTTTCATTTAAATTGTCATGCATAAAAGTTTGTTCTTGAATAAGTTGAGCAGGAGCAGTCAATGATTTGTGGTGTGTTGTTACTACCTTTCCAGGAGATGATAGTCCTCACTCACTTGCAACACTTGTGGCACAAGTGTCTCGATATTTCAAAGACACGTGTGACAACTTAGGATATTTTTGCATGACCTCTTCATTCTGCAGTATATGAGGAGAATTTCTGTCTGTGGTAGTCTTGGTTCTTTATGATAACATTCTACCTCATTACGTTTTTATCAACAGGGACGAACCTTATTAAATGCTAACCATAAACCAAAGTTGGTTCTTCTACTTGGTTTAATTTTTTCCTCAACAGAAACCTCATTTTCAGATACTTTCAGGCGAAGATTAACACATTGCACACTCATTTTTTGCATAATTTATAGCCAGTTGCAAGGAGTGTGTACAATACTGTCTTGAAGTAAATAAATACCCACTAATCTGCAGTGTGTTTTCATAGTGGAAATCTATACCACAATGGAGAGCTGCCGCTGTGTCTGCCGAGCTTCACTCAGGGTGACTACATCACTGTGGTGCTGGACTTTGAGGCCAAGACTTTAAGCTTTGGCAAGAATGGGGAGGAGCCACGGCTTGCCTTCGAGGACATTGATGCGACGGAGCTGTATCCCTGTGTCATGTTCTACAGCACCAACCCAGGCGAGAAGGTAGCCAGCTTCTCTGTTTGTAATACTTAATTCTGTTAAGGTGTAATATTTTTTTTCTCAGTTTTTGGGAAAATCCGTGTATTCCTGATTTGGCAAGCTCCGATTGTGTGAATGCAGTGATGTTACGAAATTATTTGTGGGTTCCATTAAACAATCTAAAATTGAGTTTGCAAAAAAAAATTTACTTTTTAACATATATAAAGGAAATAATGTTATGAAACTATTAAACTCCAAATAACAACAAATATTTGGTTTGTTTTGTTGGTTTCTTACTGTCTTCTTGATCTTTTGTAGTTATTGATTTTATGTTCTTTATTTTTCAAAACCCATTTAGATAAGTATACTGTGGTTTTACGAGTACCTCGATTTTACGAGTACAGTAGAACCCTGATTTTACATGTAGTGGATTTTCAAACAGCAGTTTTACGGGAAATTTTAAGGAACCGTAAAAATTGCAGTAAAAAGTGATAATATCTAAAAAAAAAAAAGTTCCTGTATCTATGACGTGGAATATGTGGTTTGTATGGTTGATTTGTATAACTGTCATATCATGAGATGAAAAATAAATGACACGACAAACATCAGTCACAAATTGTGGCAGTTGTGATTTGAAATGAGCGCATCGTATGGAGCCTGAAGGCAGACTGCCTGTGCAATACGTGAAGCAATGGAACATCGCTCGTTAATTGTCTTGTACACCTCCCCCTTGCCTTCCGCCCTATTTCCTTTCTGAACCTATTGCCAGTCAACACTCCTCTTATCATGTCTGGTGTGTGGTGACAGTTACACAAACACAGCAACAAGTCCACCAACAACCAATGACCAAGTAAATTACACAGCCTGTACAACTTCACCCTTTTGTCTATTAGTTCTGTGATCACTTTGTCTCGCCTTTTAGTAAGCTGTAGTGCAGTCGTGGTATTTGGTTTTCTGTTATGTTTTGCAATATTTCTGCTGTTTGATTTTGGCTTTTCTTTTGGTTTTCGAGTTTGGATAGCTTTTGGATTGATGCTCAGACAGTGGTGTTGTGGGAAACATTCTGTTTTGCAGTAAGGATTGCATGCTATGCTCCGGTAGACATTCCACTCTACCTCACTAACTCCGAGAAAATGTATAAACATTTCTGAAGTGGTTGTGATACAGTAGGTGTGCAAGTATGTTTTTAAGAGGTGGAGGAGGATTGGACCGGCTGGGGGTGGCGTACAACAAGACAAAGAACCTGAGGCGCACACACACAGCTGCTGCTACACAAAAGCGACCTTTATCCTTCCTTCTCTTGCTCTGGTGCTTATAGGCTTCTGACCTTGCCTTTTCTGCTGCATGCAGGCATGTCTAAAAATTGCTTGAGTATAAGAACAGTGCACGTATTGCAACAAGTAGGCTACCAAACAGAGTGACACCGCACCGCACGAAAAAGCCACAGCACAAATTAGTTCACTTTTTTATAAAATGATGACAATAAGTTACTTTGCTTGTGATTACGGTATGTATACGCCCTCTGAGTTATACGTAATTCAGAATGTGTTTGTTTCTATATCATATGTTTCTATATCATATTTACTAACGTACAAACCACTAATTTTTTAAACTTTTAAGTAGAGCAAAAAAGATACAACAAACATACATGACACTCAAGTTGTTTATTCAGTGCTATGTAATGGCATAGCTATGTCTGTAATTGGTCAGTGAAGACTTGAGTGAGTGCATGGAACTTTTTACAGGATTTGTTTTCGAACACACACACATCCTCGTGTATTTACACTATAAAATCAAGCCTGTTATCGTACATGCGTGTGTACACAGCCAGACACTGTCTTCCCTGACAAACCAGTCAACTTGCCGTGCAAAGGAGGGGGATATAGCATGTAGATGCCAATGTCATGAGCACTTACCCTGTCTATGCTAGGCCGTAACATTGCCAAACTTGGAGCACAAGATAGTTGTCACGTATCACTTGGCCGAGGTGGGTGCTTTTCCAGCGACCGTATACTTATGCTTTTGTAGAGAAGAAATGGTCTTTCATATACATACATGAAAGATACTAAATGTTTATACGTACAGAAGTGTAATCCTATGCTGCTTGAAAATATTTTCCTTAAATTTTTTTTTGCATGAAGGTTTGTATACATTGTCTATTATATGTGCGGTTGTAAAGACGTACGTCTTTTTAAAGAAGTACACATAGATGTTTCACTTTTAAAGCACATTATTTTTATTAGGTTTGATTGAATCTGTAATAGTATTTTTTTTTTGTCGAGGTTGGAAACACTTTGGTACAATTTTGCAATGTCATTGATTTTACAAGGTCATTATCGCGCACTGTGAGGTCTCATAAAATCGGAGTTCTACTGATTTTATGAGTACCCCTATTTCACAAGTACCACTCTAATTTATGAAGTCATTCTCAGGCACTGTGGCACTTGAAAAAATCGGGGCAACACAATACTACTAGTTTCATGACGTGATAAAATTGTTTTTTTGTAATTCATACCATATCATTAGAAAAACAGCACTCTACATATTTTTGTCATATCTATTACTATTAGGAATTTTATTTAAAAACTTAATTAGTATAAATTTCAAAAAAAAATTTTCTCACAATATTACTGTAGAACTAAAACTAAGTGTTCTTTGAAATTTCAATTGTAGCAAGCAGCATTTCCTAAGAAACACAACTTGGGTTACTTGCAGTGAGGTACAGTATTGGCTTATTAGCATTCCAGCATGAAATTTCTTCTGGAAAATTAAAATAGAAACACTGGTTAAACCTAAGCAAAAATTTTGGGGAAAATACTGTAACTACAAGTAATTTTAGTGACAACTACAATATTAGAGTATCAAGTAACATGGTAGTTATAGTAATTTTTATATTTGTTTGAATGATTAATTGATTATATAAAAATTAAAAACATTAATTTTTTTAAATACAATTTTTGTTAGGCTTTTTTCAGACTATTGTACCACTGTGATAAAAAATTATGAATAGTTAAGGACCCCTAAAAATGGTGGCTCGTGAAATACCACAGAATTTGGCGTAGTTACAAGTTTTCCGCAAATCAGTTGAAGCACAATCGCCGAAAATGAGTACGTTTTCATTCAGATGTTTCTGGTTTTATTTAATTATCAAATCATATTTCTGTAATGGTTTTTGTGCATGTGTGCTGTAATAATGAATTTTAACAGTTTTCACCAATATTTGAAGGTTAAAACAGATATACAAGAAAACAGAGACTCACCGATATTTCATACATTCAACCATTTAACAAACTCAAATATTTACGCTCCACGTGTTCTGCCATTATGGGAATTGCAAAGTACTTCACATTCATGGCTGTAGATATACGTATGCAGATACTATATTTGTTTATCAACATATTTTGCACTCAAAGCCTATTGACGGTTACCATACTAATCTCTGCGGGTGTTAACGTCTGTTTGTTTACATGAACTTTTTGTTTTGGGGCAGTTGCGTTCATAATTTTGATTTTCGTAGTGTATTTAAATGAAAAACATTGCCAGACAGATTCTTGTGTAAACAGCCATATTGCAGAGTTGCTCTGTGTAGCAAATACAGTAATAGGAACATAAATTAAAACTGCTAAAACGTAGTGAAACATAATTTTCAGCTGTCCCATCAGAGAATAAATACCAAAATTTTGTCTGTTTAGGGAGGTAGATCTATGCTAGACAAATTAACTTTTTTTTAATGAAATATTTTAGTTTCTTTACATACTGAAGGGACTGAATAAACCGGAGGATATATTTAAAACAGAGGACATAAACTCTAGGTATAGTAAAATTATTTAATAAGTACGGGGGTACTCTATTTTAAAATTATGGTAATGTAAATTTAAGTAATTTTTATTTCCAATTTTTAAATAAATACCAAGCCTTTATTATAAATACAGTAGAATTTCTTTTTACAACCCACATTTTTACACTTTCCCTCATTTTACACCTACATTTTTTGGTCCAGTTTTCTGCTTTTACATTAGATGTTTCCCTCTGTTTACATTTTCTTCCATTTTATAGCAATTTTTCCAGGCTTTTAGAGAAATGTAATAAGTGCCAAGAGCCGAAATATCAGCTTTCATTGCCTGTGTGAAAAATGCCGGAGACCAATATATCGGCTATGTATTTTTTAAAATTTTATTTACAAGTATTTAAGAAAATAAATTTTTCTAGAAAAAAATATTTCCACAATTGTAATGGATGAAGGGAATCTGTAATTGCAATTAGAATTTTTTCTGACTTGATTACTTTGATTGGTATCAAGTTATTTCAATTTTTTATAAATAATTGCAAATATCTAAAAGATATGATGGCATTTTTCACATATGTACCTTGAAGAAAGCGGGCACTAAAAGGGTTAAAAATTAATAATTCACTGTAATGAGGCAAAACCAAAACTGTTTTTATAGTTGTATCCATTTTAATAGTATTGCACAAAAATCTTTAAAATTTTTTCATTACTTTAAATGAATTTTTACGCGGCTTCAAAGTTTACACAGAATTTTGCACTGCTTTTAACGTATTTCAACACTGAAAATGGCAATGTTCATTTACCATTTTTAGGGGTCCTTATCAATAGTACTACTATAGGTGATTCGGAATAAAGTGAACACTCAAAAAAGCCCTGATTAATTTCTATTTCCTGCCAGTTTATATCTTTCCGCCGATGTAAACACAAATAATGCCACGTGCTTTTATTTACATAGAGTCGTGCAATGTTTACAACTACATTAAACTGCTCCGATAAATTTTAGCTACAATATCTACTCATTAAATGCACGG
>PNEQ01048062.1:0-14674 GCA_003012365.1 Medauroidea extradentata
ACAACTCTAGCGCTCGTGTACGAGCTGTTTCGAATGGTCAGATTCACATACGATCCTGAGGACCTACGCTGGAAAATACAACTCTAGCGCTCGTGTACGAGCTGTTTCGAATGGTCAGATTCACATACGATCCTGAGGACCTACGCTGGAAAATACAACTCTAGCGCTCGTGTACGAGCTGTTTCGAATGGTCAGATTCGCATGCGAACTGGCATAACTTAAAAGAGATATGCTCCACTGTCTTGACTAGTATGCGAAATAAATGTACGAAGTGAGCACCGTTGGTCGACAAGATGACGGCTATTCGAATGTCTTTATCTACTTACAAAAAATGAGTTTCTGCGATAAATAGCGGATTTTAAATGTTAATGAGCATGACAGAATAATCTTAATATTAGCAAAAACTATGTTAGTGTGACTAACTCGACCAAACACAAAAGGAAATGTCGTAATAATAAAAAAACATGATTTTGCACCTTACATATAATAAATATCATATTTTTAGACTTCGTTTCATGAAGTACTCGTGATGCTACGGTAGCGTGCTTGCTTGCTAACGAAAGTATTCGGGTTCGAAACTCGTCACAGATGAATATATATTTTTATTTCAATAAAGTCATTACTATTTCATGCTAGAAAAATTAATCTACGAAATATTAATTTATTTTACGTAATTTTCTGTTTTAGACACAATGAGACGAGTCTTTATCTTCCATTTGTATAGACGAAGCAATAAATGACACAAATGTAGGCACATATAAATATTTATCTGCGCTTCTCCGATAAATGGCATTAATAAATATCACAATTTCTTAATACCAAAATGTAATTTTTAAAATAAATAACATACATTTGAACACAAAGAGTTATTTTTTCCTGTCAGATGGGTTAAATGATGAACACTTTTAGGGTTTAGACTGACGAAACGAAGGCTTCAAGAAACTAAGGCTTAAGTTACGTGGTTTTAACCTATAATAATATAGTTATGTTAATAATTTCACGTAATTTATTTGAGGCAGTTTAATGAAATTTAGAGCAAATTTTGTTGAATTTTATATAAGAGGCAATGTACCTACTGTTAACATGTAGAATTTTTTTTTCTCAGTATTTAACTCAAATAAAATTAACCTCCCGCATTAATTGTTTAACTGCCATCACAATTATAAAATATTACGAGAACTTTATCCTCGGGGTTGTATAGGCTATAATGAGCAAAGAAATTCGAAAGTAACAAAACTGTCCGGTACTACATAATTTTTCATAACATTATTGCTTGTTGAACTTTGTGTAATTCAACAGCGAATGTTTAAATTTTATTTTACACTGTTACAACTGTTCACATACGAATAATAAAACGTATATGAATACACAAATAATGTAAAAGAAAACTCTGTATGTTGATACTCTAATGGAACCTAGCACACAGTTATCTTTTCCTACGATCAATTACCCACTCTTTACATAATGTTTTTCTTTTTTACTGTGCTGCCTGTATCTTAACGGATTTTTGTTAATAATTTACTGAGTTCTTTGAAGGCATAAATTTGTATGTTTCAGTCAATAGCAAAATTTTGCGACTCATAAAATGCAATATGAGTGGCTTTAACTAAAATATTTTAGTATATTAACTTTAAAATAGCTTATTCAGAATTAATAAATACAGTATTATTTTTGTGATTAAGAGCGTGTAATTTTTTTGTAAAATAAATATAATATTGCAAAGAGCTTACTAACATATTTAACACTTAACTTAATTAGTGGCGAGTTTCTATTTAAACATGATTGGGAACTTAAAAAAAATATATATATGTATATGCATGTAATTGTTGAAATCTTCCTCCAAAACATCGGTTTTTACGGCTTCTCGTATGCGAAATCCCCAATTCGGCCGCCTGCCACCACTCGAGTAGATTTTCGTATACGAATCTCGTGTACGAGGACAGCAGAATGTTCAAGCATAGCAACAGCGCATTTCGAGCGGTCAGGCAGGCGATTCTAATACGAATGAAAACACGAGCATAGGCCCTCTGCCCTAGTTGAAAACCGGTATGCTCCACTGTCTTGAACTCGTATACGATATACGTGTATGAAGTGAGTACCGTTGGTCGACAAGATGGCGGCTACTCTAATGTCTATCTCGACTTACAAAATTTGAGTTTCTCTGACAAATACGGGATTGAAAATGTTGATCAGTATGCTAGAATATCTTAATATTAACAAAAACAATCTCAGTGTGACTAACTCTATCAAACACAAAAGAAAATGTCGAAGTAATTAAAAAAAAAGGAGTTTGCACATTATATACAGTAAATATATTTTCGGACGACATTTTATGTATAATGTGTTGGTACGGTAGCATGCATGCTTGCTAACAAACATTTTCAGGTTCAAAACTCTCCCACAGATTTTATTTTATTTCAATAAATATATCAATAATATCACGCTACAAAAAGAAATCTACGAAAATTGTATTTATTTTATGTAATGTTCTGTTTTGGACGCATTGAAACTAATATTTATCTTCCGTTTGAAGAGACGAAGCCACTAATGTCGCAAATGTATACGTACATGAATTACGCCCAATAAATATTTAGCTGCCCTTCTCCGGTAAATAACATTATCACGTTTTCTTGGACAAAAATTTAATTTTTTAAATAAATTGAACATATATCTGAAAATAGTTATTGCTTTCTGTTAGATGGGTTACATATAAAACTCTGTTAAGAGTAAGGTTAACGAAACGAAGGCTCAAGAAACGTATACATAAGTTGCATAGTTTTAACCTATAGTAATGTAGTTACGCTAATGATTTCACGTAATTAATTTGTGGTTTGTTTAGTCAAGAAAAAATTTTGTTGAATTTTATCTAAGAGGCCAAATACCTACCGTTAACATGTAGAAATGTTTGTCCAAGTATTTTAATCATATAAAATTAACCACCCTCATTAACTGTTTAACAGCCGTCATAATTATACAATACTAGCAGTCCCCCACGGCTTTGCTCGCGAGTATAATTCGTAAGTGATAATATTTACTTTAATTGAAAAATCTCCTTTGTACACAAGATTGGTACTTCAGTCATCAAGTGTTAGAATGTCCAAGCGGCTAGTTGAACTAATTCTGCAGCAGGATAAGTTAGCTATAGCTGTCCACGCGAAAAGCAGTCTTAAGTTTGTCCCTGCCATTAACAGCGACTTCGCCTGGGCCGTATTTATAACCCTGCCAATTTGAGGTTGTGAGGTAATTGCAGACACCGAAGGTAAGAGGTTAATCGAATGAAAACATCTGATTTACTCTGCGCACAACCATTGGTGACGGTGCCCTCAATTATATATTTTCAAAATATTCACTTGAACTTTATTGCCATTACAAAATTTCAGTGGGTAAAGGTTTCGCGGAAACGTATTTGGTGCCCCAAACTTGATATTAGTGATATATATCGTCGGCTTACTGCCAAAAGTGACCAAGTAAAAATGAGATAAAATTATATAAAGGCTAGGGATATGTATATGTTGTTCACGAACAATTGCCCAAGTTTAAAATATATTAGCTGTTTCGTACTGTTGTGTCACAGTATAGTAACTACCACGTTTTTGATACTATCTACAACGTAATAGTGTTTTAAAACAAAATAACATTTATTTCTTAATCACTTTTGGCAGTGTACCGACGGTATGTCAGCTGATGTAGAGAAACCTAAGTGGAAAGCGAAACTAAATTTTACCCATTTTAAACGACTTCAATTAAATTGCAGTAATTTGACCTGCCTTGCAGTGTTTGTGTGTCAGAATTGAACGTTTGAACGCAGCTATTAACGGAATTGGAACCCAGAACCACCCGGAATTTAGACCTGAGTAACAAACAACTGCGCCACGTAACGTCGAAATAATCATGAAAATAAAATTTAATTAAAAAATATATAATATTTGTGTCCTGGACTCATAGAGGTTTACAACACCACGTCTCGATAGGTCACTGTAGAGTGAAACTCCTGTATAGGTTATTTCTCGCTGCTCGTTCCTGCTTTTCGGTTCGTCTGCCGTGATTGTTCACCATATTTGTTTTATTCTTAATAGTCACGATATCTTTTAAAGTAAAAAAAACTTACATATAGTATTTTAAATACTTATCGCTACTGGTTAGATAGATATCGTGGGTTGATGGAAAACAAATGTTGTACTTTTTTACCCTTTTGGGTGTAGAATTTCAAAATATTTTAAATTCACATCTTAGATATTTGTGTGAGTATCCAATTGAAGTGCAAATAACAACACTAGTCCGTTCAGTCGAATCAAAATCATTCACTAAAAAAACCGTTTTACGATCATTTCTGTAATCATCATCCTGAAGCAAAAATTAATTGTATATCTCGACGGGTACGATAGATATCGAGGATTTATCTAAAACACATTCAAAGTCTTTTCACCACCTAAGAAAGTAAATTTCGAATATAGCTTTAGTCATATTTTAGAATGATTTATTGGTGTCTCGTGAACGTGAAAAACATGACATTAGCCCGCTGGGTTCAAGATATATTGACGATTAATAGAAAACACTTCACCACTTTTCATCCCTTTTCACCTCCTTAAGTGGCGAATTTCGAAAATTCCTTAAAATACTTACAGGTATTTGAGTAAGCTTCAATATTAAACAAAAATCTTGTCGCTTTATAAAAATAAATGGCATCGATATATATCGATTGTGAATCGAAAACACATTTTACCACTTTTTTTAACATATTTAGGGTTGAATTCGGAAAAAAAAAACATTTTAATGATACTTTGGATACTTACAAAAACATCAATTTATAGCAAAGATCACTTCGATATCTCGATTGATTCGATAGATATGGATAGATAATTGAAATCACATTTTACGTATTTTCATTCCCTTAATTAAAGAATTTCAAAACGTCTTAGAGTCCTGTTACAGACATTTGTATAAGTAACCAATTAAAGTAAAAATCACGACGATAGCCAACTGTGTTTGTAAGATATAGACGATTCATGAAAAACACATTTTGCCTCTTTTTACTGCTTGGGAGTCAAATTTCAAAAAACCCTAATACTACTTTTTGGGTATTTACGTAAGCAACATTTCGAAGTGTTAATCAACACTTTATCCCGAAGGATTCGATAGATATCGATAGGTAATCGGAAACAGATTTAAGGTATTTTCACCTCCTTAAATGTTGAATTTCGGAAAATCCTGAAATTGGTCGATATGCATTTTTATGAGTGTCCTATTCAGTAAAAGTCACGATGATAGGCCATCGGGTTCGAGCTCTATTGACGTTTCTTCGGAAACACATTTCCACCTTTCCACCTCCTTAGAAGTCTAATTTCGAAAAATCCCTTAGTGCACGCCTACGACCTGACGGGAACCCACACAAAAATTTTCACGATTCTGGGTGCGGACGGTCGGTCCTCATTTTTATATACAGAGTTTACGAGAAATTTGCCTTCGGGTTTGTATATAATGAGCAAAGGGAATGTAAAATAACAAAAATATCTGGTACTACACAATTTTTTTTAACATTGTTGCTTGCTGAACTTTTTGATTCAACAGATAGTGTTTAAATTAAAATTTACAGTGTTACTACTGTTTAATGACGAATAACAAAATGAATATGAATACACAAATAATGTAAAAAAATACATCGTTATGTAGATACAGCAATGGAACCTAGCACACTGTTTATCTTTTCCAGAGGTGAGCGTAAAGTATGTTTCTCTAATTTCTATTTTCCTGCGATTAATTACCCACTCTTGTTATATATTTATTCTTTTTTTACTATGCTGTCTGTATTTTAGTGAATTTTTGTTAGTTTACGGAGTTTTTTAAAGGCGTGAATTTGTATGTTTGTCAGTCGCAAAAATTTACCACTCATTAGAGCAATGCCAGTGGCTTTAATTGAAAAATGTTAGTGTATTAATTTTAAAATAATCCATATAGAATTAATAAATACAATGTAATTTAGTGGCTAAAAATGTGTAATTTTTTTTAAATAAACATACTATCGCAAAAGAGCTTAATTACATTTTTACCATCTAACTTAATTAGTGGAGAGTTTCAATTTAAACATTTTAGAGAATTTAGTATATATATTATATACATAATATATTATATATAATTTTGAAATCTTGCTTCATAGCTAAAGAGACTGGAAAATCGCGAAAATGTTTAAAATAGTCTCCAGTAAACTGTATTATATTAATCGTGACACGTGTAAACAGTTTTGTGATAAATCACACACGCTGTGTGTCCAAGCTGTACAGTTCTAACTGGGCCTGTTGTAGAGGGAAAAAATGCTACAAATAAACGGTAGCCAATGTTGATACAAAACATTGTGTTATGTACATCACGTTGGATCCTAGCAAACAGTCAACTATTCCCACGATTTTCCAGTGTCTCTATCCATAGCTTCAGTTTTTACGGCTCCTCGTACGCGAAATCCCCAATTCGGCCGCCTGCCACCACTCGAGTAGATTTTCGTATACGAATCTCGTGTACGAGGACGGCAGAATGTTCAAGCATACCAACAGCGCATTTAGAGCGGTCAGGCGGGCGATTCGCAAACGAGTGAACACTCGATCATAGGCCCCCCGTGTCTCGCGACCACGTGACTTGTTGTGTCCACTGACTGATCTAGGAGCAAACATTTCGTTAACCTGTGTTTTTTGGTTAACATTTATTTCTATGGAAGGTAAAACGAAATAGTGTAGCCTATAGTCTAGAGTTTTCCACATACGTTTTATTAACTTTACTGTACAATATTTTGTGTAATTTTACACATACTGTATGTGGCAGCAATGTTTCCACCAATGTAAGTGTATTTTAACACTGCAGTGTTTTTGTAGTTTTAGAATTCTTCACGGTAATTATACCAGTCATATGTGTAGAGTGACGAGGCCAGCGAATCACTATTGGTATCTGACGTGTGAGTCAAATAACACATGTCGTCGGATAATAATTGATGGTCACTGTCGTCGTAATTCTACAAGCGCAAGATGTAAGAAATGTATTTCTAATAATTTCACTTATTTTCTTTAATACTGTTTAGGTAAATATATTACTGCGCGTTTATAGACTTTCAACAAACTGAACATCTTTCGATTTTATGCCGGGATTTGAACCAACGATCCTTGAGTTAACGTTCCGTAGTTCTGACCACAAGTGCAACTTGAAATACTCGCATCTGAAACGTTTTTTTTTTTTTTACTTTAAATTTTCGTACTGTTGCTCTCTTATACCGGTACTTCATACTATACCAACTAAAAATATAATGTTACGAAACAGCAATTCAAAATTCGTTCAACGATTTGCATTGTACGTTAAACTACAATTTCTACGAAAATATTTTAACTGTCACGAAATATTTTCGGCAACTTATCGCCTCACAATTTTTATTGTTGTCATCCTTTTAGCTTATTTGAGTTTAACCTTGTATCAGAAACTTGTACACCAATATTTATGTGCCAAGGCTAAAGTTACTTACCCGAAATATCACGAGATAATGAATTCTAAGTTATAACTCGAACTGAAATATTTATACCATTGTTAATGAAGATTCACATTTGTTTCAAACATAAGCTTAAACATTTTGCGGTAGGATATGGTGTTTAAAATATTATGATTCTTGCTTAATTTACAAATTATTCAAAGAATTTGATCATTTTACCGATGAACAGTTACGTTTCCTATTATTCACTTTTTTCCTTCTGAAGATGTAAATACAAATTTTTAACAACTATAGTAGATGTGAAATAATTGAACATAACATTTGAGATCTAATTGATATAATAGCGCTTTAACAATAAAGGAAACCCAAAAAAATAATCATTACGTTAAATGACTCTGTAATTTATGTTTTTCTGCTGAAATGTAAACGCAAATTTACATAATTACTGTATCTGTAATATTGTTCTTTACGACTACGTAGATTCAACACATATGGGTGCATTTTAGCAATGACAGTACCGTTAAAAAACTACGCCAATTGAAGAAATAACACTGCATCGATGTGTGCTTTTGCACATTCTTAATAATATGTAGTTCAACATATACGTGATCGTTTTTAAGCTTCATATTGTATTTTTTTTTTTCAGTAGGAACGTGTAGTCCGAATTTCATTTCTGGAAACTTATGTGTAAAATTTTGACACACATACAAAATATAATATTACCCAAGAAATGTATGTGTAGTTTAACACTTATTATTTACACTGCACTATAAACGCAATTAAGGAAGCTTCGAAAGTAACCAGCTGTTCCAAACGAACCATTTACGCTCTTAGGAAGGAATAACAGCTACATGGTTATGTTAACTAACCGACAAAGTTTAAACCAAAATGAAAGGCAAACAAAATTTCCCTAATAAATATAGGTAGTCGTGACCTATCATTTTTGCTCCTTGTGCGATGGTTATTTCTTTTCCTGATTTATTGTAACGCATTTATATTAAATTCACTTTGAAATTTGTAAATTTCATTACAAAAAACAGCAAGGGTAACGACTTCGATTAATAATATATATTAAAATAAACAATACACAAGTTGATATAACATGTAATAGGACCTTTCTGGGTATTTACACAAACCAAAGGTTAAATTGGATAGAACATATAAATATTATAATCGAAAAATTGGCATCAAGATGTTTCGTTCTTATGTGATTTTATTTTAGTAACCTGACTGTTTGTAAAATTTACGTGTCTGCATATTTCATGTACCAAATTGTGAAATGTCCTCTTTCATAATTTAGTCATAGCCTAGCTAACAGTGGCGGTTTGTGCTATTGGACTGCAGCCCTCCCTGATTATTTGGGAATTACAGTAAACAATTTTCATTTTCACATTCCCCTCTCCACTTCAAATGCATTCTTAGCAGACAATAACAGTGACAAAAAAAAACAGACATTTTTCATTTCCCACATGATATTGGTTTTGAATGATCAATTTCATAACCACCATCTACCCCAACCACGCTTTTTTCTTCGGACAGATGCTACTGAAATGGAAGAAATTTTCAGTTTTGTCAGCAGTAGCTATAATGATCAAAATATATGTGATAGTTATTTCTTTATGAAATGCCCGTTACAATTCATGTACACTGTTAGAAAGAATTTCCGTGAAATTACGGAAATGTACAGGCAAAAAATTATCCAGAAATCTTAGTAAAGTAAAGAACACTCAGTTTTTCTTGATAACTGAACCCTCTGTAAAATTACGGACAATCCGTTTTCCGCAAAAATATTAAGTTTCTATAACCTACTAGCACTAAATTTTCCATAAATACTACATATTCTTATTTACTATGTTTGCTCGAGATTCTGATGCACTATTTACTTACTTGAAAAAATTTTCGAATTTGCTGATATTCGAATCCTTGAGACCTTATCATTACAAGGCAGAAGCTCTTACCACTGTACCACAGTGACAATTTATCAGTAAGTGATTTCCACGCAGTGGTAAGATATCAACTTTCTTTAAGAGAAAATGTGTATTTAATGTCCCGATTTTAGAGATTTTCATTAGTTACATTAGGAGAAAAAGATTTTATTCTATATAAATAAATAACTTTAAAGGTACATATCCGCTAGTGCGAAATACAGAGGACAAATGCGATATTTTTCAGCTGTGATGAAGCGAGGATAATATGATGAGTGTGACCATTGAGTGGGATAGACTAGAAGGGTATGTTATAAGGAAAGAGAAGGGGCAAGAGAGGCTACAGGTGTATGCTTTAAGACAGGACTGGGGTATATCATAAGTAAAGGGGGATGTGACAGTGAGGAGGTATGCTATAAGCGTAGATATATGCTATTACAAGCATAGGGCGCATGAGAGGAGGACAGACATCCCCTTCCCCCTTATGGTGTTAAGGTGTAACTTGTACCAAAAATGTCCATTCCCCTCACTTCCCATTCCCCTCACACTACCACGCCCCATCCCTCCTAGGGCGGGGCTTAAGCCCTCTGCCAATCACAGACCTCATCGCACTTAGGTGCTACTCGTACCGAAAGAACCCAACAACCTTTCCCAGCCAAGGACACGCCCCCTAATGGCCCTGTAGGCCAATAGCAGCACTCGGGGGAGGGGGGACTAATGCTATTCAAATGTACTTTATGCCGGTTTTGCTCCCAGTTGGAATCGAAACGCCCACGCGCTCACTACTCCGAACACTTTAGTCACTTACTGGACTGTTCGGCCCTTTGTCCATGCGCGATACAAGTCCTTGTTTGTATTGCTCTTCTCTTCGCGACAAAATGTTGACAGCCAGGAAGCAGCACTTAACTTCTGTTACCTTAGCTTGTCTTGTCTTCTTTTCGTTTAACACCATTGTGCATGCACATTAACTCCAGGATTCATAGCGATTATTAATGCCACTTTTTTTTAAAGAATCACAGTAATATACACTTTAAAATTGTATAAACATATTTCCATGAATTTATGGAAAATTACGGTCAAACATCCATAAACTGGCAATATGGAAAAATTTCCATAACCAAAAAAATTACGGAAGCCACTTCCGTAAAATTACAGTACTTTTCTGTAAATATTTCCATGAATTTACGTAAATTTTTAACAGTGTGGGAACCTTGATCGAGGGAAGTATTCATAAAACTGTAACAAATTATTCCTTCTGTCATACTTGTCTTTCAACTCTGGACCACACCGAAGTTTAATTATCTCGCACTGCAATTCTCCAGAAAGGTTATTGAGGTCAATATAGTTTGAAAATGGTACGCGGAAAATTAGCATGTCTTTCTCAAACTCATCACTAATCTGAAAATAGATATTGAACTGTGTTAGCAGTGCACCAAGAAGTCCGACTTGTTTTTGCACTCTTTCTGGGGTCAAATCGTCGTTTCTGGTTGCCAGGAATCAAAAGTTTGACATATTTTTAACTCGAAGTTGAGCGATCCATAAACTTAGTTTAATTTTGAAAGCTTCAATGAGATCGAGCATCGTGGTGATCAGAGTATCACGACCTTGAAGTTATACATTCAGTTTTTTGAGGTGTCTGGTAATATCCGTTAGAAATGCTAAATTTGTGAGGATGTCCGGATCAGAAAGTTCAGGTACAGGCATTTGTCTCATATCCATGAACAAATCAGTCACAGGGGCAAGTTGGAAAAAACGTTCAAGCAGCTTACCGTGGCTTAGCCAGCGTACTTCAGAAAAATAAGTTCAGTCTAAATATTTGCATTGCAGGTATTCTACGAAGGATTTGAACTGGCGGCGATTTAAGCCATGGAAAAGGAGAACATTGGTTGTTTTAACCATAACTTTCATGGTTTTATCCATTTCAAGGGATTACGCAACAAAATTTTCAAGGTGGACCGAAAAATAAACGTGAAGACAAAGAAGATATTCGTTAGCCATTTTTCGCTATAAGCAACCGTAAAACCCAGCGTTTTTTCCTGTCATTGCCGGTCGAAAATATCTTGCCCATAATTGTGGTATCTTTCATTGGTACCAAATCTAAAAACCTCTTCGGTGACTAAGATTGCCATCAACGCCACGTAAAAAAAATCGCAAGTTGGGCAGTATCACGTCTGTGGACTCATCCAAGGCCAATAGAGTACATTTCAAGAGTATTGATAGATTCTTTCAATTGTTCGCAGAAGTCAATGGTCATGTCTTGGGTAGGCGAGTCATCGTTCTTCTCGACAGCGGTACCGGATCCACCACTGGAAGCAGTGTTGGCTGCAGTTCAGAAACAAGTCTTGCACTACCCCTTTCGCCACTTCAGAACAAGAAAATGGTAGCCCGGCTCGAACAAGGCGTAAAGACGCTTTGTAGCTGGCCGGAAACACACATTCGGGTTTATCTTCCTAAAAAAAAAACAATTGACAGTAATAAACGAATAGGATAAAATGTATGGCCTCATCTTAATTTTCTTGTTTTGTTTTTAAAAAAAATTGCCGTACAGTGAAATACCGGTACTAACGTCGCTTTCTACATATTTCTCTTTTTTTTTTTTTTTTTTTTTTTTTTTTTTTTTTTTTTTTTTTTTTTTTTTTTTTTTTTTTTTTTTGCGTTTAACGAACACTTTTCGTTCGTCTTAACTAAGCTTCTCAAATTCGGCGTCAAGACAGTTTTTATAATGACGCTCCAAGTTCGATCTTTTTAAATAACCGAAAACGGTATTACATCAAGGCATTGTACACCGCTGCAATACTCGCAAACAAGTAGCTCCAACTCCCAATCGGAATTAAAATGTGAATATTTTCTGCTCATTTTGTACGACCGCACGCATCGAGGTTCGATAACTAATGATGTGTGACACGTTCCGTGCGCCGTATTACTGTCCGCCACGTGTGTTTCCCTCGTTCCTTTACTTTGCTTAAAGAGTCTTTGGCCAAAAATCAAACTCCGCGCGGCTTGCCGTGCCGCCTTAGCACTGAACCACACGGTGTCCCCCTCCCTGTTGGCTCCGAGCCTGAGATCTCGGTGCTCCCAGAGCGCTTCTACGACTTTGTCCATGTCTGTTGTAAGTTAACCAAACACTTTAAAAATATTTATTTTCTAAACAGAACTAAAGTTTATGCTACGCAAGCATATGCAGTAACCGTAACGCTGAAAGGGAATCAGAATGAATATATACATGTTGGTATCTCGCTAGTTGCTATCAAAGACGGAAATTTTTACTGCTGGCAACAGAAAGACACTTTATTTTGTTATAAAAATGAAGAAAGTACAATATAGAATTTCTGGCATAATTACCCGCTACCGAAGACTTCGTTACATATTTTCTAGTTTAGATTTGTTAGTTAGCTATAGATATTCACGCAGGATAATTGAAACTAATATATTACCTTTGTAGTTAGGATAACTTATTTTTATACCTGTTAACTATTAGTATTTTATTTTAACTTTTGTTGTCTTGCTCGAATGTCTTCGTGCACACAAGTTTTAACTAGTTTTGCAGTTGATGAGAAATTTAGATGAAATTTTATTTTAAATAAAAAAACGCACAATTAGAGATTTTCAGAAATAAATTCAAGCAATGAATTTCCCTCTATCTTGAGTAAAGTTCCGAGGCCTAAAACTGGCAAGTTTTTAAGTCCTGGAGTCAGTGCCGGTAACATATTAGGGAGAAAACTATTGCTAACTGTTTTGGAGCGTTTTCACGTCCGCTACGTATCTATGTGCGTGATTTCGCAAAATAAAAAGTTTACGACTGGAAAACTGAATCATTCGTTGCGAGGTAAAATTGGGTTTCGTTGAGCAGAGAAACACTTAATAAAAAAGCCCAGACGATGAGGTTTTGGATTTAAGAAATTTGAAGACACGTAAAGAAAATATTCTTGATAAAATGAAAGAAATGACACATTTTTATGGTGTATGCTACTTGAGAAAGCTGAGTAAATATTGTATACTTGGTAACCAATAATTTCCGGCGGTGTACCGTGATGAAACATGTATCCATGACACTCTTCATGTACGAAAATGACGGCGCTGGACAGAGGTGTGATAACATTCTGGAATATATGAATATTTTACTGATGGATCATTGTTATCTTTCCAATTGAAAACAATGTCGGGCAATTACGACTTTCACAAAGTGTTGTAAAATTCAGGCCATACCGAATTCTCCCTCTAATGTGCAGCTGCACAAAATACATGCTTCATGTACTGTACAAACTATCAACGATTAATATAAAAGTCGAAACATTACATTACCTGCATTAGACAGGGAATGCTAGATAAAGTCAAATTGCACCGCGCACCTGTGCCGTATCGTACTAACAGAATATTCCGAGCATATGGGCACGCAGTTGTAAGATTAGAACCATATCAACACGACCCCAATTCCACTGATTACATTTACAGTTCGTTCAAATTCCTTGCAGCTGATGACAATGTAGCTAAGTTGCCTTATATGATATTGTATCACTTCTAATTATGCTGCGCAAAGCATAACTAAGGCTGAATGGGAAAATCAATATAAGCATTAAGCAACTCGAGAGAAATATCTGGACAAATAACGATCCGATGAACATCGCTATTTACAGTGCAGTAATAAACTATTAAGACAGTGATAATACTGACAGTTTCAGCAAAGGTATGACAGTTTTGTCAGTAACAGCGCGAAGAGTGCCACTGCAGGAAATACTATCAATAATAAGTGAAGTCTAAAAAATAGTTGAAGATTGGGAAAGTGTTTGTTACACATTTATTGGATAGGTAGTTTGTTGGAATGCGTGTATTGTGATGCGACACCGACTATTCTCTGACAACCGCCCCTCCTCGTGCTGCTCGCACACTAACAAGGTATCTCGACTACAGCGCTATATAATCAGTTGCTCACTGAGCTCTGAGGAGCAGAACAGTGTATTGCATGTAAAGGCGATTTCAACTGACTACTTTCTGTCGATTTTGGTGTCATTCCACAACATGCAAAGTGTAACGCTTCTTAGAAAGTTCGGTCAAGTTTGTCAGCCTGCAAACACAACCTCAGTCAGTTCTATCTGCCTGTAACCAGCGTGTTAATTCAAGTTTGACTGTCTGCAATCCATGCGACGATTGTGTTTGCCTACCTACAATCCATCTGACAGTTTTGTTTGCCTACATAAAATCCATCTGACTGTTGTGTTTGCCTACCTACAATCCATCTGACTGTTGTGTTTGCCTACCTAAAATCCAGCTGACTGTTGTGTTTGCCTGC
>PNEQ01048063.1:0-14671 GCA_003012365.1 Medauroidea extradentata
TCCCAGCTACAAACTTTGTTTCATCCTGCCTTATGGAAGCCAATAGCTCTTTCCGACAACAATCACAAATTTTATCCCCAGAGTTCAATGAAGCTACTTTTTCAAGAAGGTTTTTACTTACAACTCTTATTCCCTTTTTCATGTAGTTGTGTCCTGATTTCTTCAAAGGATTGCAGCAAAAGAGTTTTTGATTTATGTTATATATAGAGGACATCCTTAACCTTCAAAATAGTATTTCTTGAGTAATATCACATTTAAATAATATTCTTCTCGTGGATCAGGTATAAAGACAGAATTTAACAAAAATTGTTGAAGAATACACAGTCCTTCCTGCACAAAAATTGATCCAGAAACTCTATTCAATTAAAAAAAAAAAAAAAAAAAAAAAAAAAAAAAAAAAAAAACAATATGTAAACCTTCTAGATGGCTGTCAGGAATAACACCATAGATATGTAGATATAATGAACTCAACACCATGTCAATTGTTACAGTATAAATGCACTTTTGCCTCCATTGTGTGAGTTATATAAAATTATTAATATTATGCACAGTTTATATTAACAATTAATTACTTTTGATCCCATAATGATCCCACTCTATAACTTTCAGGATGTACTATTTAAAGTCTGATACATAAAATATAATTTTTTCCCATTTTAAAAAAAAAACTACTTTTTTTTATATTTTTGTTATTAAAATTAATTTTTTTATTAAAAAACTTTTTTTAATGTACCAACATCATATGACATGTCAAATTAAAGCCAATTTCAAGAGCTTTTAAACAAGCTATCAAACACGTCTGTAACTCAATTAGGAGCTGAGCTAGTGGCATTTGTATAAGTATCTACCATTTATTTTTTTTAATTTGGTTTTTAAAAGGCTATAATTCTCAAAATAGTATTTTAAAAATTCTAAAAAAAATACATTATTAAATCTCATCATGGGATCTAATTAATTCCCAAATTTCATTAATATCTTAGAGATGAAAAATCAAAATCTTATTTATGTTGGTTGATTTGACATGGAATGACCCAATAACCTTGTTTGTCATGACTATGCTTCAACATGAAAGGCAAACGATATCCTAGTGTATTGTAATACATAATGTAGGCTTGTCTTCTAGTAATTCGTAGTCGTTGTCTTTCCACACGTTGCTGTAAAATTAACACATGTAGGTATAGGAAGGGATTATCCATGTTTCCAAGCCAAAGAATGAGGTTATTCCACCTGAGTATTTTCACCGCATACACAAGACTTTTAAATGGAACTTTTGACAAACCAAGGGTCTTTTTTCGTGAAAGCATACACTGCAGAATTATTACATATCACCGTCTCAGCCAATGTAATTTTTTATAACACTTATTAAACAACTTAACAAACTAATTCCGGGCTTTGCGCAACCTCCGATACGCGCGCACATTTGCTTCAGTATTTTCCTTTATATCTGCTACCGAGTAAACGAGTTCTAACGCAACTTGACCGTACAGAATCACTTTCGTAGTAAACTCGAAGCTAAGGCTGTTTGCGCTTAAAGCAACATTACTTTGGCCGTACAGAAAAAGCCCGCTGGTAGGGCTGTGCGACATCCAAAATTTGATATCGACATTCGACATGAACCAGATGTCGATAAAAGTTCGACATGTTGACTTCGACACCATGTCGACTTCGACACCATGTCGACTTCGACACCATGTCGATTTCGACATCATGTCGATTTCGACATCGTGGCAATTTCGACACAATTTTGATTATTTCCCCGCGTGTCGAACAAGTAAATATTGCCATACATATTATTATATCTACAGCCCTACCGTGATGCTTCGTAAATTGATATTAGTATTTCGGGTAACGAACAAATCACTGAAGCTGGAATGTATGTGTTAATAATGTTACTCAGGAAATCATTATATTCATATTCAGTTTACCAAGCCTATAAACTGCTTGTTGATGTGCGACACTGCGAGGTGCGACCGTTTGCTTTGCTGACGTTAGGATAGTATTATATGCGACAGGATGTTCAGCTTTAATCGTCGTGTTGCACCTATTATGTTATGGTAATAGCCACGAGACAATAACACATAATATGACAACTGTAAATGGGGGAATGGGTTATTAATTTGGCTTTAATATTTGAATAATTTTGTTTTCATTAAATGCTAACGATCCTATGTTTACATTCTTGTCTTCATATTGGCGGCTGGTGATAGTATTTTTTTTGTAACTATGCCACCCCAATGTACTTAATACATTAAAAAAAGCAATAAACCATACATTGTAAAATAAATTCGTGTGCTGCATCACAGCCTTTATGCAAGTACGGGTAATTTTAAACTAGTCATACCCAAGTGTTTTTTACAGTGTATCGTGGTAAACGTACAGTAAATACAAGTAAAATAACAAAACCACAGTAGATGTATTTTTACACGCTGTTGTGTAAAATAACCCGTACTGTAAGGGTAAAAGAAAATTAGAATTATTTTGCTTTCGCGGTTGTGGCAAGAATGTTACCGATAAATAAGTTTTATTTTCTAAATATCAGTTTAGAAATTAGTTTCGTGCGCATAAATTAGTTTAGTCAACTAATTTTTATATTTCGACAATGTATAAATTTTCAACATTCATTTTAAACAACTGAAAATGTTTCTAGTCTTAGTGGATTCCAACCCATAACCTTCAGACTATCAGCTCAGCATTATAACCACAAGAACACAAAGATCGTAACTTCAGCGGTAGAATTTCATCGATAGAATACATGAACAACTTATGTAATAAGATATTTTAGACTAATTGGAAATATTTTGACATAATGTACACCAGTTGCCAAGTTTTATTCCACTCTACGCATATATCTGCTGAATTATATTCTACAAGTAAGCATAATATAGTACGTCATTGTATGCGACGATCTAGTTTTCAAAACCAAGTCATACAGACAACCAAATGAAAAACAAGTTTATGCACATAAAATATTTGGAATAGGTTACTATGAAATAAATGATACACAAACTTCACTAATGAAGTGGCAGTTGTGACTACTTGAAAATATTATTCAAGAGTTCAGTTAGGCCTACAACTAAATCACAAACCATTTTAAGTTTGAAGTTTAATCGGCATATTAATATTTGCATAGACAATTCACAATTGAAGAGATTTATAACTTATTAATAATTGTGTTCAAGATTCTTAAACAAAGAAACAAAATTTGCATTAGCTAGAATAGGAAATATTTGCACTGCATATTAAATGACGCAGATGGATTGTTAAAAAAATTATTGCATGCATAGCATTTTAAAATTTTGACATTTAAGGCCGATTTATATAAAAACGAGGGCTGACAATGCACTTTTGTGTATAAATGCATATGTTTATGTGAAAGGGTTCATCCATATACCGTGGTTTACTAAAACCTACAATACAAGAATTAGTGTAATCGTTTTTAATTTCACTCGGTATACATTTTTAAAAACTTTATGGACCAAACATGAAACTTCACTATTAATTTTTACGTAAAAAAACTATTTTTGTTTAAGTTATTAATAAAAATTCATAACAGTCATTGTAAAACTGTACGTTGAAATACGTATTTTGCAATGATAACGATGTGTGGATACAATGACAGTACAGTAATGAAACCAATAATTACTAGTAATGTTACTTAATTTCTTTATATCTATATTTGAAAGTGTAATTTAACATAAAATTTCTGGTAAATATGTATGTACGTCTGTGTAGTTTAATCTCGAGTTTATAGTAATCTTTGGATTTCTAAATTCGGTATTTGTCAACGTGACTACATGTACAAATTTGTAAAATTATCAAACATTTGTACGTGTAAATAATCACTTTTTTTTACAGCGTAGCATGTAACGCTTACTTGTTATAAATAAATTTACTTGTTAAAGTAAGCATTTAATTCCAAACTACTAAAAGTCGTTGCGTTTATCTATCGAAAGAGCATACACCTCAGAAACAGAAAACGTCTGAAAGGTAGTTTCGTTATACCACATTTAATACAAACATAATAATACCCTAAAATGGCAAAACACACTTTTTTCTATCTACTTTTCTCTGTACAGATTAGCATGTTATTTATTACTACGAAAAACATTATTTTATTCCATGTATACATAAAATTAAGTGTCCCATGCACATTCATTCACACATCAACACACAGCCCTAACTACTAGACCTAAAAACATGAAAATTTGTGGGCGGTTTCCCCTTATCTTGTAGGCAGCCATTAATAAGGGATTTTCCGAAATTCGATAAGTTAAGTGGTGAAAAGGGGTGGAATCCGTTTTCAGCGAATCCCAGACATCTCTATATGAAGAGCTACCATTACTTTATTTACTTCAAAATATTGTCCAAAGAAATTTTTATTGGCAGATTTTTCGTTTGTTTTTTTTTAATTCGGAAATTAAGGGGTGAAAAACTATTAAATGTGTTTTAATCAATCTGGGATTCCTCTTAAACCAGTTGAGATATCAAGGTGATTTTCACTTCAAAATTATGCTTGTTTAAATACCTGAAAACCATTTTCAGGCGTTTAAGAAATTCTAACTCAAAAGCTGTTTAAAAAATTAAATTATGTTTGCCATTATTCTTCCGTATCTACTAAACCTGGTCAGATATCGAGGTGGATTTCGCTTTAAAATAAAGCTTACTTAAATATCTAAATATTAATTCAAGATTTTTTCGAAATTCGAATTTAAAAACAGTTTAAAAATAACACTTGTTTCCCCTAAATGATCCGAGTCTCCTTAAGCAGTTTTGTTTTAAAATGAAGCTTACGTAAATATCTAAAAATCAAAATCAGAATTTTTTGGGTGCGAAAGAAGGAAAATGTTACTCAGATCTCAAAGAGCTAAGTCAATATGACCTAGGAGAAATAATTCAACCACCACCTCGGAGTATTAACGTCGTATGTTGTTAATTTCTTAAAGATTGTTAATTGGATAGTTCACTAAACTCTTGTTGTAATTTGTAGTTTTTAATTCGTAGTAAATGCTTCTTTTGCATGATTTTTAAGGCTAATTATTGTTCCATTGGTAATTTTAATGGTTGCATAATCGTTGTTATCCCGTTTATTTTATATGCATTTTGATTGAGAGTAAACAACTATTTAAAATTAACTATTTAATTTTTAACTAATAAGAGTTCAATCCCAAATGAGCTCAGAAAAGTGTATTTTGATTTCATGCAACAGTATGTTCCAGTGCTCGCTATCACATACGTACCACGTGTATAATTTTGTTTAGAAAAACTGTTCGTATCGAATACATTGCGTGTGTTAGTTACCGTTTACGGCGGTTCACTTATCTTGTGCAGAAAGCTCAGCGACGGTGTATCAGACGTCTCAAATATCATAAACATTTGGCCGGATGTGATACAGTCCAGGGGCAATGTAAATTAATTTTCTACTGATAAAACAAAGATTATTATGAAAGAGTATTCCACTGGAATTACTTTGATATATGCACGTTTAGTGACATCTGACTAAAGCCAGCGCCGACACAAGGCTCAAAATAGATCGAATAACAGTTGGGGTGTCACACTTTCATTCCGTTTTGTTTTCAAATATTGATTCAATTAGAGTTGCGGCAAAGATGTTTTGGTCCGATTTTGTTCATCTAGGTTACTATAAAGTTTTATATTGCAACTAAAAAGATTTTTGAAAACATAAAACATTTTTTTTCGTGCCTGCTACACACCTGTATAAAAAGTAAAGCTGCCCAAACGAGGGAAAAATAAAATACATCTGGATATTGCCGAGTTCCACTTTGGAGGGGATTTGCTGCATTAAGAACTGTGTCTTATTTTCTTTTTTGTTTGAAAATTCCATAATGTATTTAATTTTAAAAAGTGTGCGAAGTAGGGTACGCATAAGTTAGACACAGCTTCCCTCTATTTCGTTTGGTTTACCAAAACACGAAAATAATTGCAGACGCCACGACAGTGATTATCATAATATGATACACAGTTACATATTAGGTAATGTGTCCTGCTTCTTTTTCTATTTTAAGAATAAAATTAAGTTGTCAATTTTAAGAAAAATAGTAGCGGGCAAAACCGTGACCGTGCTGTTAGTATGAACATCAAATATTAACATTGCCCATATGACCAGTATGTATTTTACTGCTATACCAAATTTATGAGGGTAAATTTCATTTGTACTTGCAAACCTATTTTAAGCGTATAGTGCGAACTGCTTGATTTAAATTTTACAAGCAGTCATAAATCTTATGCAATTTATTAATTTACTGTTACAGGACTAAGAGAAGGCAAAAACAAAAATGCTGGTATTAAAGTACAGTTATAAATTTTACCCAAACTGAAAGAAAGGGAGTCTCAAATTTTCACTTTCACTTCACATTACATGTTATAAGCGAAAAATGAAACATTACATGTGCACAGTTAGCAGCCTTAAAATTAGCAATTAGCTCGCAGGTTTACGTTTCTTTTCGCTTGAAACACTAACAAAATTAACTATTTTAGCTTGCTTACAGCATGAATTAAAAAAAAAAAAAAAATACGTAGTTTCATGTTTATTCTTATAATATAAATAATCTGTCAGAAAGGTAAATAAAAAAACTATTTTTAATAACATATTTTCAGTTCAGTTGAAATACCTTATAAATGGACCAGGTTCTTGTGAAATGGTGAAATCTGTGTCATCGTTTCTACGATTACATGAAATTTGAAATAAACTAAGTGGATGTTTCGATTTGAGACGCGATCTCATGCTGGCGGTATTCCCCTTAAGGCGGCCGCCTATCTCACGTTTCAAATGCATTGCAGTGTGTCCATAAACAAGATTTTTCTACGAAGTATTCCACATGTGCCCATTGTACTAACATACGAAAAGACAACAAACACCAGACAAGGTCGGAACCTCATTATTAAGACACCATGCTTATTAAAAACACTGTTTCTAAGCCCTCCAATATGGATAAAAACGCGCTTTTCAGACGTCCGTATTTCAAAATGTACTAACCGCATGTATGTGAAACTCATATTGCGACCTGCACTGAACTTAGTTGCTCGTAATGGCGTCGCGGCATTTGATACGCGCTTCCAGGTCAACCTTACAGCTCCGTAGTTTTTTAGCTTCTAATACGTGGGTGGTCGGTGCCCTTAATGCAGTTGGCAACGTGTCTACACTATATACACTTGGCCTTTTGATCTTTTAAATATTATGATAAAGTTCTAATACGGACTCCCGCCGGTAGTGGTAGACTCGTGTATGGTCTCACAATCATTTACATCAACACAAACAACGTTCGTCTCATGACTTTCATCCGTCATGACGATATGAACGTCACGGAAAATAATTGTAACTTTCAATAAAAATTATGCTATGAGTTAGTGGTACAACGCTGAATTAAACCGAATGTAGCTCATTACACATGGCGCGATGCGACGACAAAGATGAAACTGAAGCAAGAGACAGCGAACACGTGGACTGGACTGGACCCGCCTCACTTCGATTAGGAAAAATGTGTGGGATACCTTCTTGGCGTCAGTTCCCAGGCTCCAGCCCACGCGTGTGCTGAAAGGGAACAGAGGTAAATAAAGTAATATGAAGACGTAGCGAGCCTTATCCTGTCACACGCATATGCACAGAAAGCCAATACCCCACGACATATGTCGATTTAGACCTATACGTCGGCCTCGACACGTGCGTCGACCTCGATACATGTCGACTCTCGACATGTCGACCCTCGACACATATGTCGACCCTCGACACATATGTCGACCCTCGACACATATGTCGACCCTCGACACACATATCGACCCTCGACACATGTGTCGACCTCGATACATGTCGACTCCGACACATGTCGACTTCGACACGTATCGACATCGATATATCGAAAATATTATGAGATAAATGTCGAAACATCGACATGTGTTACATGTCGATGTAGACTTCGACATGTCGACATATCGCAAACCCCTATCCGCTGGCTTGCCAGCCACTTCCCCTCACTCCCTCGCGCCATGTCGGTTGAAGGTCTGGCGCGACGGTGCAGCGTCACCTTGTACTAATGTCTCTCCCCTGACAAGGTGCAATCATTCGGCTATCATCGGATGGAATGCTCGGATAATTTCGTGACTCAGCATCGCTTGCCTGATCGCTTCCCATCCACTCTCGCAACCCAACGGTCTGCGGCCCAGCATTCGGGTATCACCGGAAATACTCGGCCGCCCGCCTCGACTCAGCGCTTCCTCTCATCACAGGCGTTCGTTCGCTCTCCCAGTTCCTATCGCACCCTTTCTTCCCTCCCGCTCAGCAACACGCCAGGACACATCTGCGCTAGATTTTCGCAGCAATACTAGTAATAAATAACGTGCATGTGCACTGGCGGATACAGCATTTTCTGGAGGGAGTGGCGAGAATACGGTAAATTTCGGCACTGCCTCCTTGAAGTTTAAAAGTGTAGAGACAAGTCATACATATACACATAATACGTTCAGCCACAGCACCCCCCCTCCCCCTAAAGTCTTGTATCTACCACTGCGCATGTGTTTTAAACACCTTTAAGTTCGTGTCACTTTAGCGATTGACTCTTGACTTAGTCGACACTTGCTAGAGGATGATGAACCAGCAATACAGAAGCAATTAAATACAGACCCAAACATGTGAAATCACTGTGTTAGCGAGCAGCCTTGCGTACGCAGATATTCTTTGAGGCTTGTACGTAGGTCAGTGAATCTGAATTTTTCCTGTCTCTAATAATTATCCGATTTTCAAATTGCAAGGAACACTGTCTTTCGTTGTGTTTATTATTTACTTGTTGCCCCTGGCCAAAAAACCACAAGCTACATCAGAAATAGTTTACAGCAAAAACATACAAGCACGCAATGGAAAATGTGCACTTACGCTGATGTTATTTACATTTTCAAAAACGTTTCTTTGGTTGAAGAAATACAAACAACCAAACCACGATTCAATTACAAAATAAATGACACGTTTTACAATAAAAAACTAATAAAATGGCCAGGGGCGTATGAACGTTTACAAATTGGGATCTTGGAACCCTGAACCACTAAACAATGCAGGGGTCCAGTGGAGCTCTTCCGGGAAAATTGTTAATTACAAGGTGTAAAATAGTACACTTAGAGCATATTTCGTATTTTGACATGATAATGTTATACTTGCTTGAATAGTGAATGTTTTTAGAAAACCGTTTCAGCCTAGCCCACGAAAAAATTAATTTATGCCAGAAAAAAATAAAACCAGGACATTACACATCATAATTAAAGTAATCAGTCCACAAATTATGCGTAAGCGAAATATTATATATTGACAACATCCTTGCGGCATACAAATTACTACAACAGCATTCAGAGCTGTTTGCAGAGCAATCTTCGTTAATAACCAGGAATCTGTGTAATTATAAGATGTAAAAATAAAAGCAGGGTAAATAGTATTTTTACTATAAATTCCATTAAAAGTGTATTTTAATAGTTTTGAAATATTCACGCTTAGTACGTCCGTCACGAAAATACTATTTATTGATAAAAAGTGTGCTTTCAATCTTAAAGGAAATAACATTATAAGGTTACCTTCGTAGTATTATACATAAACATTTCGTATTTCTATGAATGTTGTTAAGCACATATTATTCAGCAGTATGGGAGTACATGTGTAACGTGGGCTATTTGTTGTAATGTGTTCATCTTAAAACGTTGCTTCCCGGTAAGTCGTTCAGAGTACAAATATTTTCTTGAATTTTATAGTAAAAGCGATTCTTCTACCTCGCGTGTCACTTCACGGGGCCTCCGCACCCTGTAATCTCAGATACTAGGACTCCTGGCGCAGATACTATACAATCAACATTGAATTAAACAAAAGAACTAACGGCATACCACTTCTTAAATGGCGTATAAAGCTAAAGCTAGAGATAAGCAACTCATCACAGTCACCGGACTTTGGTCTGTGGGTTAGTTGATCACGTGATCTACAGCCAATCAGCAGCCACCCAAAATGTTATCCACCCATAAAAACCATAGCAAACTAACTTTTGACGACGAAGATAGTACAGCCTTATAAAGTCACTTTTCAACACACTTAGAAGACTGTTAAGTTTTTAAAATATTGTTTTAATTTAAGTACCGGTGTTTTCTTTGCGATTTAATTGGTTTAAACAACTTTCAGTGGAGTATTTTCTATTTAGCCACAATGTAACTTCCTCTGTATGAAGATATTTTTGGTCAGCAATAACATGTAGGTCTTGAGCGCTGGTGAGAGCTGACGTGATGTGAATATGGAGCGGCGCCGGAATGTAAGATGGGGGAAACGTAAGATCCCCGAGAAAATCCGCCGACGAGCGGCATCATACGGCACGATTCTCACATGCAAAAGCCCGGGGACCGACCCCGCTGGGAATCGAACCCGGATCACGTTCGTGGGGAGAGGAGTGCTCTAGTCACTTCGCCCACCGCGGTCTCATAGGATGAAGTCAGCAAAATAATGAATTTTTTTTCTTTGCATAGTGATTTAATTTGTTTGAGCGATTTTCAGGCTCGCAAAATATTTTCTAGCTTTTCATTTACATACGTTTCGATAGTACAATTTTCCTTATGTTATACAAACGCTATATATTTTACGTTTAATAACATTTTTAAAATGACTTTTTTGCACATACTCATTCTTATACTGAATTAGTAACTTATTTGGTAGCCTTGATAAACCAACATACGTACGACACATTTCTAAACCTCGTAAATTTCATACCTACATTACATTAAATAAGATGCTGACTACAAGAATGCTTTGAAACTTCATAACCATTTTCACATATATCCATAAATTTTTTTTCTTTTGATGCAATGGCCTTCATACATGAAAAAATATTTACTGTTATCTTGCTCATTTTGTGTAATTTACTTTGACGCTACATGCATAATCTCTCTATACAAAAGGAACAGTCCACTCACATACTCGTCAACACACAGTCCAAACTTCTGCACCTCGATATGTAAAATTTTGAAAGGGGCTTTTCATTTCACCGTATACATCAACTCAGAAGGTTTATTTTTAATTATGTAAATTAAGGTAAGTTAGTGAAATGTGGTGAAATATGTTTTTCTATGAATCCTCAACAGTGCTGAAACCAGTTTAGAAGTCAAGGTGCTTTTTACTTCAGCATTAAGCTTACAAAAATGCATATTACGTGATCTTTTCTATATTATTTTAATTTAAAAATTAAGGTGGTGAAAAGTTGTAAAATGTAATTTTAATAAATTTTCGATAACTTAAAACCCGTTGATTGTTGTTGCAAAATTAAGCCTATACATATTACCAAAAAAACAGTTTCAAGACTTTTTGAAATTCAACCTCTAAGTACATTGAAAAAACAAATCGTGGTTTCAACTGTTTTAACAATCTTTATAAATATTTGTACAAGATATTGCTTGTTTTGCAGATATACATTGTGACTACTTTTTTTACAGTAACATAAATGTTATAACTATCACAGTTTTTGTATAGTGATAAGTCAAATCACAAAATTGCTTAAAACTGTTTATACAAGAAACGAATTAATGCAGTATGAAGAACAGTGGCTCGGTTTAGGTCAAGACATGTATAAAAACCGGCATTGACATTTTCGGTATTAAAAAAAATGGCGGAATGTTGGAAATTTTTTTAAAGAAACAAAAATGTTCATTGCAGAAATATCTTGACGTAACCTGCGACACTGTCTTTCAGTGTGAAGTTATTTCATTTCTCTAAGTCAGATGACCATCGTCTCTTGTATAAAACAGTTTTTGCAAATTTGAGCTTGACCTGCCTCTACACAAAATCTACGAAATTTAAAAACTTTTCATGACTGTAAAAATAGTCACAGTACATGTCTATATAGTAAAACACACACAGTACAAATATAAAAATTAATTAAAATTCTGCAGGGAGCCTCTAACTCAGCCCCCGTAATCTACTGTATCTCTTAGACGTGTTGAATAGGAATGAGACGTAAATAGGCCTACCTAGTAAGCGATTTAATAATTTTTCAAATGTCTGCAGTTTAAGTGGTGGCAAGATGTAAAATGTTACAGAAATACCGAAAATGAGATATGAATAAAACTTTCAAGCTATGGTTTGTGGGAAAAAAATATATAGTTAACACATTAGTTACCATACAAGTGCAACATGAATTATGTTGGCTGCAAAAATGATTAAATAGCAACCATTTATTTCAGTAATATGTAGTTGCACTAAACTTTGCTACAGGCTTTTCACCAACACAATTATATGGTCACGCTTAAACCCAAGGTCTCTCATTCCTACTTTTATAGAGATATTAATTTTTTACTCCTAAATGAGAGCAGACGTCGGAAATTGATTTGGCAGTTTTGTTTATAATCGTCTTATTCATGTTGGGTGATTTTTTCAAGACAGTAAAAAAATAGTATGGTTTTAGATAATTATGTAAGTAACGAAACAGTATAATTTCTTGTTTAAAAAATAGTTGTCATGTCTAAAACCGTTTTAAACAAAACTGCCAATCTGATTTCCGATGTCTGCTATCGTTTAAGCTAATATTAGTAGTAGTAATAATCTTAAAAAAAGTAGAAACAAGCGAGTCCCATAGTACAAATTGATCGGCGGAAATCTTGCATGCTATAAATAGTTCAGCACTTGGCACGATTCAAGGTCGCCCTTACAGCTCCGTCACGTCTGAGCCTCTAACGCGCAGGTAGGCAGCGCTCGTAACAAATATTCCTAACGGCTCATATATATATATATATATATATATATGTATATATATATATATATATATATAGAGAGAGAGAGAGAGAGAGTGATAGAGAGAAATATACCGGCGCGATATCAGGGGCGTCATTTGGGTCTAGAGGGGGGGGGGCAAATGCCCCCCCCCCTGGATTTAGAATTTTATGTGTATAAATATATTTTTTGTATGTTTAAATTTAAATAATGCTAACTTAAGTACATAAAACTGAAATTTTATTATTAAAGTATCTCATTTATACATGCTTAGTTAATAAAAATGATGCAACAAGGTCACTGTCGCCGGAAAACCAAATCTTGCCCCCCCCCTCCCCTAGAAAACCTGAAATGACGCCCCTGCGCGATATCAAAAAGAGCGAGCGATAATGTTTGGTAAAGGACGCATCGCTGCTCCGCCGTGGGAAATGGGATTTGTGAGATTTGTCCAGGCAGGGCCGCACAGCGAGAGGGAAAGGGAAGCGATACTGTGAGAGAGGGGATAGGCGAGCGATGCCGAGTCACGGAAGTACCCGAGCATTCCGTCCGATAATAGCCGACTGCTTGCACCGTGTCAGCGGCGAGACACAGTCAGGCAAGTCACGCTCAACGCCGTATCAACACCTGGGAGCAGCGGCGCGTCTTTACCAAACATTATCGTTCGCTCTTTTTGATATCGCGTTTATATATTTCTCTCTCTCTCTCTCTCTCTCTCTCTCTCTCTATATATATATATATATATACATACATATATATATATGTATATATATTAGCCGTTAGGCATATTTGTTACGGGCGCCGCCTACCTGCGTGTTAGAGGCTCAGACGTCACGGAGATGTAAGGGCGACCTTGAAGCATGCCAAGTGCTGAATTATTTATAGTATGCAAGATTTCCGCCGATCAATTTGTAGTATGGGACTCGCTTGTTTCTACTTTTTAAAGATTATTATTATTGTCATTATTAGCTTAAACGAGAGCAGACACCGAAAATCTGTTTGGCAGTTTTGTTAAAAATGTTTTTTGCCATGGCAGCTATTTTTTTTAAACAAGAAAGTGTACTGTTTCGTGCTAAAACCATAGTATTTACTTCCCTAAAAAAATCATCCAACATGGAGAAGACGATTTTAAACTGAACAGCCAAATATATTTTGATATCTGCTCTCGTTTAGGTTAAAAAAAGTAGTAGGCCTATCTCTATAAAAGTAGAAGAAGAGAGCATGGTATTAAGCGTGACCATATAATTAATTGTATTGGTGAATAGTCTGTAGCAAAGATTAGTGCGGCTTCATATTACTGAAATAAATAGTTGCTATTTTAATTATCTATGCAACCAATGTAATTCGTGTTGCACTAGTATCGTAACTATAGGCCATTCGGAATAAAGTGAGCACTAAAGATTTAACTTTTGAAAAAAAATCACTAGCCGTTACTGCATATACATCACCACTAACAAGAGTTACTTCACTGCTTGTATGGTTGGTAGCGATTTATTGTACGTAGTTCCGTGTATTTTCCTATTTGAATACAACATTAGTGAAAGAACATATGACGAACTCGACCTGTCTGTATTTAATACACTTCAAAATATTTACTTATGATCTTATTGACATTCATACATACATTATAATTAGACTCGATTGGCGCTATCGTCGACCTCGACTCGCCGTGGCCGTTATCGCTTGCTCCGTGCTTCAGACAGTTCAAAACTCCACCAACAGGTGGCATCAGAGTTAGGTTTTCGCCGCCAAGTTGCATATTTGGTTGCATAATTTGCGTGCGTTTGCCCGTTTTGAGTATATACACATTCAAAAGTATTGGAAATTACTTTGAGTATCATTGCCGAAATGATGTGAAACCATCGGTAATCTGTATATTATGTTTTACGTTTGCCAGCCTAAAAACAACATACTTTTTATTTCACATGTTAAGAAAATACG
>PNEQ01048064.1:0-29554 GCA_003012365.1 Medauroidea extradentata
GCTAGTTGTGTGCTAGAAGACTGCGCCTAGAGGCTAGTTGTGTGCTAGAAGACTGCGCCTAGAGGCTAGTTGTGTGCTAGAAGACTGCGCCTAGAGGCTAGTTGTGTGCTAGAAGACTGCGCCTAGAGGCTAGTTGTGGGTAGAAGACTGCGCCTAGAGGCTAGTTGTGTGCTAGAAGACTGCGCCTAGAGGCTAGAGTGAGGCGAGATGTGTGTGTTACCTCGCTCTTACCGCCTCCTCGCTTGTATGTCTCCAGCGAGCAAACATGTCGACCCAGGCTGCTATGTTGATGAGAGCGCTGCACAGGGAAGGACATACAAGTCAAGTGTGTCGACAATGTACGAGGCAGTGACGTCCTGCTGGAAGACATGGCTGGAGGTGCGGTCCTAGCCGACGTGTGTGTCTCCAGGTGAAGTCATGTCTGGAGAGATGATGGTTGTGTCTGCTGGAGTCACGAGCCAAGATCGAGAACAAATGTTGTGTTCTTCAGTGTCATGGGGGCGGGAGGGGGTGATAGAAGAAGGGCAGCAGTAGTATCAAGTAAATAGTGCACACATTAGGGCTGGTCACAGTATGAGGCAAGGACGTAGTATGCAGTGAGGGTATACGATGTACGTCTGCTAGCAGGAGGCACGCCAGGCATTCTCCAGTCCCCCCCTCCACCCTCACATATCCTCCAACACTCCAGCCAGGAGAAACATTGCAATGCGGGCGAATAGCTGTGCTGGAATCCTGGCAGCGTCATTGTTCACAGTTGGAACAATGTTGTTGAGAATGAGGTTACATCCACTAGCACAGTACAGCTGCGTGCTCACAGGCTAGCCTGGAAGTCGAGCCGGCTATCTTCTCTTACTACACGTCTGTCGATCATCTACACACATCTATACTGCACTCCAACCACGAGGCGTCTTCACTTGTCTGTGTGTGTACAGACGGCAACACCGCGCACATGTGTTCATGTTCATTCGTTGTTTATGTCAGTGTCTCCTAACAGACGATGGTCCATTAAACACAGCCTATTTCGAAATCAGTATTTTAAACTATGTAAAATAAGATTGCAATTACTGTCATAGCCTTGAAGAGTTTTTATTATAAATGTAAAATTAGTGACTTATTTATTATCAGCAGACTTGACAGCTTCCTAGTAATCGAGACAGTTGTACGATCTCAAATAAGTTAGATATTATGTCAGACATGTATTCCATGCTGCGACCGCTGGTTCCAGACCAGTAGGTGAATAGAACGTGGCGGACAACGCACCGGTGTGTGTTTGTTTTGTAAATCACCGCTCGTTTATCAATATTGCAACTTCTTAGGGTATAGCACTGAACGTTTTAAAAGGGTGGATAGTGTCCACTCTTACCTTTCACATCATCGTACACAAACAAACTGCATTACTTCATTCTCGTGTGCAGAAAGGACTACTACATAGTAAAGAAGCGAGTAGAATGCACTCCATTGATATACGTTGTTCGGGATCAACTGAGCACTCAATAAAGCCCTGATTAATTTCTATTTGCAACAAATTCGTATCTTTCCGCGCGTAACGACTGACGACGAGAAATGTGCAACCTCTCTGGACGTGTCACTTATGATAAATTATTCAGTCAATAGGAACCTTTATTGTTTCATTAAAAAGTTTATTATTTATATAAAAAACAAATGTGTCGAATTTAGTTTATTTTAACTAAGTATTGTTGTATTTAAATAAGAAAATACATGAAACTACATTCTGCAATTCGCTGCAAATTGTACAACTTGTAAGGCAAGTGTTGTTAATATTGAATGATGTGTAACAGCTGCTGACTTTCCCAAGGTTCAATATTTATCCCGAATGATGTATACCAGCCGCGCCTTTGCTGAGAATACGTAGGCCTTCATAAGTTGATGTTTCTATGGAGATAAATTGTAAGAAATAGCTAAGATAATTCAGTTATGATACCAAAATAAAAATATGCATCATAAATGTCCCAACATCTTAACAACTTGTAATAAATTGACAGTCAATATTGATAAAGCTGATTTCTTGAATTCTTGACTATACACAAACATTTTCAGTCACATAAACTCATACGTGATAGTAAGTTACTAATTAGGTTGACAATACGTTCTTTTTGAGGCTAATGATTAGTTAGTTTGTTAAATGGAACAACCGTTTAAAGTATTTATTGCCTAAACTAAATTCTGCAGTTTGTGTACTGTGTAATGCATGTAACTCAGCAGTATTAAAGAGTCTGTATTTAGTGAGCTTCCAATATATTATTACACGTGGTGTGTGATTTTTTGGGATAATTCAGTAAATTCTGAAAAAAAAAATATTTTACACAAAAAAGTTTCTCTCCATCTTAAGCTCTGAGATTCGTGTAAACAAATATAAGGATACTCTCTCTCCACAACAATCTTGTAGATTAACGTTATACTAAAATTACATACATTATTTGGCTATTACACCTCTCAATAAATTACCTTGACATATAAAACAAATAGGTGATGTAAATAAAAAGTTATAAAAATAGATATAAATATAGTACTCAAATATTAATTAATTTTATTCTGTACAAAATCATTTGAAGTTCTAAAATTTATGGATTTTTGGTGTATAATTATCATGTCTTTAATTTTTATAATTGTTACGGGCCTATTGTGAGGACTTAGGTGCTTTGTTTTGTATCATAAAATATTTGGGCATGATCTATACAACCTTGTGGTAAACACTCATGTAAGGGTCAAATTGGAAGTAAAAATGTACGTATGTATGCATGCATATATGTATGTATTTATGTATGTAAATATGTATGTATGTATGTATGTATGTATGTATGTATGTATGTATGTATGTATGTATGTATGTATGTATGTATGTATCAAGAGTAGAGAGTTTAATGTTTGACGGACTGTATAGTGGGCCTTGGTACGCCTCGCATATATAAGATTTGCAAGATGTCTGCTGTGGAATCTCAGGTGAGAGGTAGTGTGGGGAATGTTCAGCCACTTTCATTTAACCCACTGCGGCTGCAATCACATGGCCCGGACATCTGGTATGACAACAGCGGTCTGCAGTTAGCCTCGAGTCCGTGATGTGCTTGCCAGCAGTACGTGCTGATGTTCCTGTTCATTAGGAGGATATTGTGAGCATAGCTGCGTGCAAGAAGCTGCTCTCTTATTGGACATTGTGTTCCTGCTCAAGTGTAGAAGCACCACGCTCTCGTCTGTATGTCGTCTAGCTTAACTGCGAACAAGAAGCCTACTTGTGTTTGTTCTAAGTAAACTGTGCTTCTAGACTCGAGCAAGTTTCGTGCCAGTGTTGATTGAATATGTATGCATGAGTCCTAGTTGAACAATTACAGACGTCGTTACGTCTCGTGGCTAATTATTAACCAAGCATCGCAAGTTGGCTGTGCTCGCTCCGTGATAACCCCCTTCCCCTTCCCCTCAAGCATCACCAAGGACATTCAAAGAGAACAAAGATCGTCTCAGGCAGAAGAAGGACTTACAATCACCGTTGCACGCGCTCCTCTTTCATCTGTAAAGAAGTGATTAATGTAAATATGGTTTCTCATAGACTTAAGTTTATCATTTTACGAGCTGATGTTAACTGTAACTTAACCAATTTCAGTTATAACTTATATTAAAAACTAGCCATATGTGTAATGTTTTAACCGTCATAACAATTTGTACCATGAACTTGAAAATCAACTTAAGTAATTTGACTTTTGACAACAACATACTACTTGTATTGAGACGGGATTAGCCAATACTCTGTAATTAAAACATTTTTCCTAAGAGCAGAATGATTTCTAAATTAAGTATCTCGTTCTCGAATCTGATAAACATACCGAATGCCCATGTCAATTCCTTCCAACAAGACAACTTAACGACGCGGCCGAACGTGTACAGCAAGATAAAGTATGTGTAAGTTTGTAAACTTATGTATGTGTCTATATATGCACAAACAATTATGTGATATATAGAACTATTTACACTAAACATCGTAGTAACAAAATATTTTAGCCGTCTACCAGTTAAACATGTTGTCCCGTCTTCCTTTTGTTGTGTATTTACGTTTATTATATAGTTGTACATTATTTATCCGCTACTATAGTTATAATATATAATCTTAAAATGCGTGCTGGAAGGGAAAGACGTACACAAAAATATGATTAAGGCTCATGTAGAGCTTACATTATAGAATAAATAAATAAAATTCCAAAGGAAGAGCTGTTAAATAAAACTATTATATGTGGCAGAGTGAAAGTAATGATTTATTATATAAAATATTGGGCAATTGAAATTTAGAAGAAACATTAAAATACAAATGTGTATTGTGACATTTATAATTTGGTATTGTAAACAGGGCCATGCAAATCCTTTTAAACATTATTTTCCTTAGGGTACCCTTAACACACTAAGTTTTATTAAATTGTAAACATTATTAAATAAAAAAATAATTATTCATTTTAAATTCAAAGGTCTTAAAGGTATAAAAGTTCTGGATGACCAAATGTGGTGCGTATCACAACTAAAGTTTACGCGGCTATCTAGAACTTGGCAGAACATAGCGGCGAGTAGACGTCCAATGAAAGGACGTGCTGAATGTGTACGGCATTACTGGGCGAGTAGACGTCCAATGAAAGGACGTGTTGAATGTGTACGGCATTACTGGGCGAGTAGACGTCCAATGAAAGGACGTGTTGAATGTGTACGGCATTACTGGGCGAGTAGACGTCCAATGAAAGGACGTGTTGAATGTGTACGGCATTACTGGCAATTGAAGTATTATTGCAGTATTACTGAATTCTAGAACTTGAATCAATTGAACCATCGGATTATTGGATTCTTGAGTTCTTGAACCCTTGAAACCTCCACTGTAACAAATAACAAGGGAAATGGAGAATTAAAATTAGTTTTTTTTAACGAAACAAAACAGGTCCTAACAAGCGCGGACACGGTGGAGAGATATGATCTTTGAAAGAACTGTGCAATGGGAGTTCATGGCTGGATTTGTTTGTATGGACATACTCCATTGCGAAATAAATGACTGTCACACTTTTGGTTTTCTTGTGACAGTCATTTATTTCGCAATGGAGTATGTCCATACAAACAAATCCAGTCACGGTGGAGAGACTTACCTATGGAGGGTAGACTCGATGACTTGCATCTTGAAGTACACAAAATGTATTTAAATTTCATCACAAATGCCACAAAATTCACTTATTAAAATGCAAATTTTAACTATACTACATGACGTGAAAAGCGAATTACAAACATCATAGACACTAAGTTCCGAAGACTAACATCTCCCTACAACCAGGAGCAATGGCAATATACGTCATACTTGATGAGTGGAGACTTACACGATGCACTAAAAGATGCGGTGCGGTGAGCGTTGGTGACGTTAAGTAGCTTAGAATGCCGCCGACAGATAGCGCGCGGATGTCTATAGAGCGTTGAAGGCAGTAAGTGCTCTCTGTGCGCAGTGCATGATGCTTGCGGTAGATGGAAGAAATCCAGGCAGTGCAAAGATACTTTCTGTTCCTGCAGTCGAGCTGAAATGTAGCCGTGCACGAATTGCGCTGATGTATGGACGCGCATGCAAGGCGCGGTCTCACTTCTACACTGTGAGAACAGTTCGTGGGAGCACGTACGGTATTTCCTGTGGGTAGTATTACAAGCTGAAAGTGGCGTGGCGAGCTGGCCCGTGAAGAGAGCCTGTGGTCGCTCTGCCTGGACTGGGAGACGTGAAAATAAACTGTAGTACAAATAGCAGAGAAATAATGCGTGAAAATTAACAACCTTAGTACCCGTGAATTAATAATAAATTTAAATTAAGTTAATAACTTACTCTCATACTAGAAATAATAAAACATGTGCCAGAAAAATTCAAATTTAAATAATATACAAATAATGAACGGCACAATGTTTAATCTGGTTTATTTGGGAATTATGAAGTTAGCATTATCTAATTTCGCAGTATCTGAATATTGATAACACATATCAACTGGTAAAATCACATCGGCCTCAGTGGTATCAAACAAGAAACACTTTTCTCTTGCAATGATAATATATATTTTGCCTAAAATGTATTAAACCTACAAACAGTAAACCAAGCATAATAAACTGTGGTTCCTCCCATCTTCATATTTGAATCAAATATTTCAGAAATAACACAAGTCACAATGAGCTGGTTTTCCAGAAATTGAAAAACGTAATAGACAATTAAATCTAGCAAAATGTATTGTTGAGATATTTTAAATACATCGCAAAGTGAATTTACAAGTCTTTAGCAAGAAAAAGATAAATATTATATTTACAACCTCCTCAAAATAAATATTCTTAAGTGCTGGACTAATGTCGTTTCTTTAATTCCCAAAATATAATCAAAATATAGTGTATTTAAATTGCTGTATTTGTTTTATGGCAATCACAGTACTTCTCATTTTATATTTTACTGTGTAAACAAAGGTATAAATTAATTGTACCCACCAAAAATAAAACACAATAATAATTAATTATATATGAATAAGAATGCACATAGCCTCTGCTTAACATGCACTATTCTACTATTCTTGCAGAAAGCCTTGTCGACGTAGATTTTTGCACCTTCTTTTGCCTATGCGGCCTACTACAAAACGCATAAGTTTAACACTGAGAGATAATGTCAAAAATCACACTCTAATGTGAATAAGTACGCACACATCTCTCTTAACATTGCACTAATGGTGCTGATGATGTGTGGTAAGTCAGGTTATGTATTAATCATTAGATTGGCGTTGTGTTTCGTCCGTTGCACGTGTTGACCACACAAGAACACTTCATTTTAGAAGGAATGGCAATCTTCTGTATGTGGCAAGTAGATTTTTTTGTAACCTATAGAGGTCATCAAATTTGTTCTTGTTGACAGGGATGCAACCTGCAGGATATGCCATGTTGTTTGGAAGAACAATGTCAGTGAGAGTGCAATTTAGAACCATAAAATGGTGTGCTACAAGTGAATATATGGAGGTTCCTGCCCAACAAGTCTAGCATTGTCACTTGCATAACTGGGAGAGCATGAATTCACTTGCCATGAAGATTGCTTTCTGGCCTCTAGGCACAGATGTTCCGTATGGCTCTTGTGACAGAACATTCTTCTTAAAATACTTAGTCCACCATTGTTTGAAGTCGAGTATGTTGATGGAATCTGGTATTACAACACTGGAAGATCTCTTACATGATGAACTAACAATAATCTCAACATACTCCTTGATAGCGTACACTCTGTCGTACTTCCTGACTTTTTTAGAACTTCGCAGGGCAGGAAAGAGTGTCCTCTTATTGGGAAGTAGTAGTCGATGTGTCCAAATAGATTAAGATAATTTAAAGCAGACAGCATTCTGATGAATGTGTGGTTATTATTTTGTGCGCTGAACCCGTCAGAAAATATGTACAAATCTTTGACTCCCTTGAATATAGTATTCAAGAACTCCAAAACAAATGTACACACACTTCATTAGGCCCCTTTGTTCCAATTCCCTCTTGGTACATAAAAAATGTTACATTGCCATTTTTAAGAAGAATGTTCTGTCACAAGAGCCATACGGAACATCTGTGCCTAGAGGCCAGAAAGCAATCTTCATGGCAAGTGAATTCATGCTCTCCCAGTTATGCAAGTGACAATGCTAGACTTGTTGTGGCAGGAACCTCCATTGATTCACTCGTAGCACACCATTTTATGGTTCTAAATTGCACTCTCACTGACATTGTTCTTCCAAACAACATGGCATATCCTGCAGGTTGCATCCCTGTCAACAAGAACAAATTTGATGACCTCCATAGGTTACAAAAAAAATCTACTTGCCACATACAGAAGATTGCCATTCCTTCTAAAATGAAGTGTTCTTGTGTGGTCAACACGTGCAACGGACGAAACACAACGCCATTCTGATGGTTACTTCATCACCTGACTTACCACACATCATCAGCTCCATTAGTGCATTGTTAAGAGGGATGTGTGCGTACTTATTCACATTAGAGTGTGATTTTTGATATTATCTCTCAGTGTTAAACTTATGTGTTTTGTAGTAGGCCACATAGGCAAAAGAAGATGAAAAAATCTACTTCGACAAGTCTTTCTGCAAGAATAGTGCATGTTAAGCAGAGGCTATGTACATTCTTATTTATATAAATCAGTATTGTTTTGTTTTATTTTTGGCGGGTACAATTAAATTATAGCTTTGCTTACACAGTAAAATATAAATTGGGAAATATTGTGACTGCCATAAAACCGAAACAGCTATTTCAATCCACTGTTTTTTAATTTTCTTTTGGGAATTAGAGAAACAACATTAGTCCAGCACATTTGAATATTTATTTTGAGAAGGCTGTAAACAAATATTTACGTTTTTCATGTTAATGACTTGTAAATTCACTTTGCAATGTATTTAAAATAGCTCAACGATACATTTTGCTAGCTGTCATTGCCTGTTACTTGGTTTTTATTTTTTTTATTTTTTAATTACTGTAAAACCCGCTCATTGTGACTTATGTTGGTTCTCAAATGCTTGATTCACTTTTGTTTCAGTACATTTTTATACAATGACATTTTTTACAGATTTTTATCACTTTTAATATTATTATCAGTATTATATGTAGGCCTATATATAATTTAAAGTCCCAAGAAGTTCTTATTAAAAAATTCAAAATTTTGCTTTTAAATTTTTTGGAAAAATTGGTTTTTGAAAAGATATTGCGCATATAAATAAGTATTTTTACTAATTACTTATGAAAATTTTGATAACTGACACTGAATTTGTCAACGACTGAAAGTGCTGGGCTCGCTTATGTTATACAGTTTTTTTTCTGTTGAAACTAATATATTATGTTAGCAGATTTTTGTGTGTAAAAAAGAATGTATGTTTGTAACGTACGAGTTACTATAATATTCACCCTATTAATGAAGAAACTTTGGTGTGTTGGTGTGTGGACTAAATTAGGAATACCCGTGATTCGCACGTAGACAACTGTATGTGGCTTGCCCACATGTCAGAAAAACTTTCTGGTTTATTTGTAAACGCGCCAGGAGAAAAAAACTAAGTATATATTGTGTCCAAATGCACTTGAATAAACGTATTTAACACGTAAACACTTTCTTCCTACGAACGGAATTGCAACGCATTCGAAGTAAATATACTACCACATTGAATTGAAAACCGCGCGAACGAAGTTGCGGGAAACAAGTAGTTTAAAAAAAAATTGCAAACACTTTTGAGTAAATAAGCAATTTTCCCAGAGATATGTATTTCGTTGTGATAATCTTTACTACCGGAGTCAAAGTAAACTACTGAACGTAGACGTTAGAAGTGATTCACTAGGATGACAGTATTATGTCGAAATGTTTGCTAACAAAGTTGACAAATTAATTTATAGGGCGGCACGGTTTTGTTTTATCTCAAATTACTTCTAAAACTGCAAGAATTCATACAGAGGGTCTAGTGTTAACTTAAGTTACATGCATCAACCTGTAGTGAGCCGTTAATTCATGCGAAATAGAAATCAGGGTACTCGAATCAAACCCGCGACTTTCCGAGTCCATGTTCGGCAACAAGCAGCCTTAAAACAAGGGCTCTCTTCTGATCGTGACTCTGTGGCGAAGAGATTCCAGATGAGGAAACTTCCAGGTCAGAGAGAAATCACTCCGAGGGAAAACAATTCAATTCTCAAGCGGATAAAAAGACAACTCCGTCCCGGTAAAACACCGAAGGGAGGCGGTGTCCATTAAAGGTTCATTATTTCCGTGGACGAGAGACTGAGGGACGACCAATAAAAACAGCTGATGACGGAGTTATGGGAAGTGGGCGGGGCGTGTGCCAATCTGACGCCTGCCGCAGGGCTTATCTGTCAGCCCTCCCCTCCACCTTCCTAGTTCTGGGCGAGGAGAGGCTCTGTACTCTCCAAGTGACAACGCAATCTTCTCCCACACCCATCCTCTCGTCATTCTCCTCCTAGTTCGTCGCCGTAAGCCTCTTAGAGAAGTATTGTGCTCAACTCTCCCCCCTCCCCCAGCCTCTTCTATCTCACCAGCCACTTGCCCTTTCCCGGCGCCGCTGAAGAGAGGGTTACACAGCAGATGAGTGGCGGTGGTGGTGGGGGGGGGATTCTCTGGCTGCTGGTGGGGGAAGTAAATAACACGCGAGAGAACAACCTAGTACCTTCGATTCTACAGACCACAGACATACCGACTGTCCACTCATCTACTCTAGGTTAGGAGCTTCAGAATACAATCCCCTCTCTACAGTAATATTTACATGATGCAAGATGTACCGCTCATGCTATCTCTCAGGCTACAAACAATGTTGATGGAAAACATTTCACACAGATATCTGGCAGCAACTTGTCTGTTTGCAGCAGATTAGTTTATGGCTTCTCTTTATATTAAGTAAACATGACTCTAGTAAATGTTTGTACACATAGTTTTAAAACAAAGCACTATTTATCTATTATTGTCAGAAATACCGCCTTGTACATATATAAACATACAAATGTTAGGTGCAAAACTGTGTACGGTATCAACTGTAGAAGAAAACCAGAGATACTGATGTGATGTAGCATTGGTGATGTATGTCACTAATAATATATGTTTATGTTGTTTGCCCAGTGACGGGCGACGCCAATAGCATTAGAGGAGTCTGCAACGAGGTCTTCCATTGTGCATGTTCAAGGACACAATGTGCACTGACAAACATGTTGGGATGTCTCTTGTTCTCTGCAATCACAGAAGTATGTGTCTATTGAGAAGCCCCACTTCCGCAGATTTACTTTTGTTCTGCCAACTCCGGTCCAGTTCGACGTCTGTTTAGTGGCTCACAAATATTCCAGTTCTCCTTGTGACCACATGGAAGGTTTCCTTTTGGCTTCATCCAACTAAAAGTGGGTGAGTTTTATTTCCATAATTAGAATATGGTGGTTTCGGGTGTCACCGGCCTATCGATGGCTGTAGACATGAAGATTTCCTAAATGTGAGTCTTGATGCAGCTGGAAGGTATCCAAAGAAGAGATATGATATATACATATGTATACTAGGAGTCTTTCTTTATTCGCCGATATCTGCAGACGAGTTTCACCTGGAGCGATACCAGTTAATATTGTATCTTCTCAACATGTGTGGACTTTAGACATCCAGTGTTGTTTCATAACTTTCGTTAAGAGCGGTGTCAACCAGCTTACAATTGGCGGGCCTTACCAGACTGGCCAGGCATCTTCTCCTGAGAGTAGCACAACGCCAAACAAGTTGTGATGTTTATGGTTGTGTTCCCCAGTTTGTTCATGACAGCTTACGGCAAATGTTTTTGTTTTACATCTTGGCAGTGTTTCTTGTTCGTTAATGTACGATTTAGTGTAACAATTAAGACAATAGTTTGTTACACAATATTCAGAATACCAATTTCTGTTTCAAGGAATCCACTGTACAGTAAAATAAAATGTTAATAATTGCTATAGTAAACGCCAACACCTTTGTGCTGAAGAATGAGGGGAGGGGGCAGTGAAAAGGGGGGAGATTCTTGAACAGTCGTCCCTGGATAGCAATACTGACCTACCTCAACCCTTTCCTTCACACAGCTGTAATTGACTCTCCCGCCTCGCTCCACGCTTATTAGTCAGTATTGTTTTCTCCATCGCCGCTTACTCTATACGACTAACAAATATGACTAGCAAAATTCGTCTTCGCACATTTCAATTATGATTGACACCAATCTGTATGACCAGTAGGCAGTCTATCACACGGCCGACACAGAACAACCAATAGAATCCTTCGTTGTATACAAGTTGCGTCACCTCGTACCGAGAAGTATATGTTCTAGTTCCTGACGTTTTCCAGATACATCTTGAACACCTTGCAACTGTCGTATCAGGTTTAGTTCGAGATCAGAACCTCGTACGAGTATTGCACTTACATTGCGTCGTGTAAAAGACGTGAAATAACAAATGAAGGAGACCCTGTCCTACGGATCATGTCCCTGTCAGCTCTGGTGTTAGTGTACAGCAATTTTACAACAAATATACGAAACAAGTCTAGCACAGTTCTGAAAACATTTACAATAATGCAACATTCATCATCAACATGATCGTTATGATTTATACATTATCTTGCTTTACAACTCATCAAACGAGCCATGTAAGACCACACGTATACGGCCATCAACTGACCCTATTTTACTGCTCGTCACATTTAATGTCTCGTCTCACAATGTGAAAGCAAGACGCAGCAAATATAAAACTACAATTATCATAACCATCAACCATATATTTGGGAACATACATTTCAAGCTGCCTCACATTTTTAACGCTCTCCTTCACGAAACAGGAATAAATATATACATATCTCATCTCGCCCATGTTCACCTACTTATCTATTCACTTGTCTCAATTCGTTTAGAGTATTTTACAGCTGTAAGGAGCGTTTGCCGATTTCATGCCGATTTCCAATAACCGGAGTTAAGACTTCAAATTCATCTACTCTTCCGATGTTTTTTAAGCGTTATGAACCAGTATTTAAAACCCTATATTTAAAAGGTCGGTGAACGTAATCCAAATTTAAACTATCATGATTACAACGGAGTTACACAAATACTGCCAAATGGATTTTCTATGGTGTAGCCTAAAAGGGATTTCGAAAATAAAACAGCACAACACAACTAACCCTAGATAACTAACTAGCATTGCCTTTGCCGCCCCGACATACCACACGAGACAGAAGGTCGTCTAACACAACTGACTCAATTTACCCTACATACTTTTACATAGTCGAGGTCCAATGAAGGTGAAGAAGAAAGACTATAGTTGCTAGCAGCTAAGCCAACTACTTCAAGACGTATGTGCAGAAGAAAAACTTAAAGAGTGGGACATAAAGAATTAGTGGGACAGAGAACACTGATGCACGGCTAACAAAGATCTCACCAAAGACACCCTGATGAAAGGGCCACTTTCCACAATAAAGCATCAAATGGTGCACTAGCAAGGAGTGGGATTTATGTTACATTATATTGAGTGGTGCTTGGTTCTCTTTCACGACATAGCTTTCAGAGAAGATTCATCTTCTGTACTCTCATGACGATGGTATTAATACAGAAATACAAATAACTTGAAAAAAAATTATGAGTATGTGTAATTCAGTAATTTTCTCGCCAAGAAGTAGTTACTTGTTCATAGTTGCCAGGGTATTGAAAACCTACCGAGGAGATCCTATAGCAGAGTGGGAAGCACCTGGCCAGGAGTTCCAATAGCAATGTGGGAAGCAACTGCCTTGGAGATCCTATAGCAATGTGGGAATCATCTGTCTAGGAGATCCTTTGTGGGAAGTACCTGCTTAGGAAATCTCATGTGAGAAGCTCCTGCCTAAGAGATCCCACATGGGAAGCATCTGCCTCGGAAATCCTATAGCAATGTGGGAAACACTAGCATAGGAGATCCTATAGCAATGGGGGAAGCACGTGCCTAGAAGATCCTGCAGCAATAGGGGAAGCAACTGCCTAGGACATCCTATGTAAGAAGCACCAGCCTAGGATATCTTATGTGGGAAGCACCTGCCTAGGACATCATATAGCGATGTGGGAAGCACCTGCCTATGAAATCCTTTAGCAATGTGGGAAGCACCTGCCTAGAAGATCCTGCAGCAATAGGGGAAGCAACTGCCTAGGACATCCTATGTAAGAAGCACCAGCCTAGGATATCTTATGTGGGAAGCACCTGCCTAGGACATCATATAGCGATGTGGGAAGCACCTGCCTATGAAATCCTTTAGCAATGTGGGGAGCACCTGCCTAGAAGATCTACAACAATGTGGGAAGCACCAAAATGAGCAGTAAAGACATTTTTGGCAAGCATGTATGTTTCAAAAGTAAAGTGATTCGCCTGAAATAGTTTGACAAATAGACACCAGCTCTTCTCTCTTGCTAAGACTCTGTGGGGTCGGCAACTCCCTGAAAGTACAACGCTGTTTATTTATTTAAAAGTTAATTAAATTATATTCTGTCATTACTGTACTTGAAAGGTTTACGTTAACAAAATAAGTAAATAAATAAAGGACAGTATTACAAGACACCACGAGTCAGAAATGGAAATTAGAACGTTTGTGCCAAATAGTGGACCAAACAGGAAGATACAGCACAAATACAGGATACAATCTGTAATTACTCCGTCATGCATTAACGAGTAGAGATTTTATGAACTAAACAAATAATAACTCAAACAACTCAGAAAAAATTTATCTACCAAATTAAAAATATTGAGAAAAATCTTACTACCTAATTGCCAGTAACAGAGTGATATTTTAAACTTCAATTTAATCATTCGTGCGTCATTTTTGTTAGTTTTATCCGTTCATTTCTTTTATTTGATTTCGTTCGTAATTAAATATTCTATTATAAAACTGAAGTTTTGACATTTTTGTCCTGGAGATTATGACATTTTGCACTAATTTATATTAGCGATTTAATTGTTCACAAAATACAGTTTATAGTAAGGACCGTAGATACCGACTTTTAATTTTCGACAGGAAAATGCAACAGGAAAAAAACAGTGAATACAAGAGTTAATATTTTTTTTCTTCACATATTTCTGTTCACAGCGGAAGTACCATGATTACACTGTTCACGTGAAATGTATGCGCATGAAGTTAATGACAAACAACGTGGTATTATAAACATATAGTTTCTGACAAACACAAGGTTTTAACATGTTTTCACACGGATATAACTGTTTGAATTGAGTGTCGTTGTAGTGTTGAAATGTGCAAATGTAGACGGTTAGTGCTTAATTTAGTGGATATTCACACATACTTTATAATACAGTATGTACAGTAATTTAACACGTATTGTTTATTTTTGTATGCCATCATGGATTCATACATACATGTAAATACAGGTGAGGATGACGCTAACTGGAATTGTTGTGAAACTGTGTCATGAGTGTAACAGTCGTAGTATACTGTACAATGGATCAGTGGTGTATGGAATGGTAACTCATTGTCATGGTGGTGCTATTGTTGTTTATATAATAGTAATAATATGTCCCACATACTACACACGTGTGTTAACCATCGTGTACAAATGTGACGTGCGAGTGATCTTGCTTCTGCCTGTGAGCCTTCGGTCGCGGCATCGCACCAATATGTTCTTCGTTGAGGAAACGACGTTTTTTCCCCCCCTAGAGTGTTATGTTGGTAGCGTAGACCGTTATGTAGCGAGCTGTTATGTAGCTGTCACAATACCATCACGCACCAGTCGTACGGTTTGATAGCAGTGAATTAGCTGAGTTGTGACGTCTGACACGACGTGATGGGGTAGAGTTGCACTGTACTCAGTCATAGCCAGCGTGTTGATGTCAGTGGCTCGTCAGAACCAATCAACAGCCGGCATATTGTTTACTGGTTCCAAGTACACAGATACAATCAACAACAAGACCTCACACCTGCGGTGCTCACGTAGACATAAAGGTGACATAGACCGGACTTGCAGGCAGTTGGTGTGGGCGGAGACAGGATAGGGGTGGCACGGGCTGTAACCTGACAGACGGCAGTTATGGTTTATGATGTAGTTGATGGTTGAAGGCTCGCAGGGAAGTCACCAGAGATAAGGCACCTAGCCCCATGTTACCAGAGCGGCGACTGCGAGCACACACACTTGGGAGATGCTGTAATCCAGGAATGGGTTTTACTGCGGCCTGACTCAGGCGGCCAGGGGTAGTTGGGTGAGACTCAGCCTGGTGGGGGGGAAGAGGGGGGGCCTGAGGAAGGGGGGGGGGGGGTAGGAAACTTCTCAGTAGATAACACTCCTAGGGAAGGTCTGATGTGAGCCAGACGCGATTTGTGACGCAATGGTCCGAGAAGTAAAGAACCTCGCACAAAAAGACAGGAAGACTTATTTTACGACGTCGATGCCGACGGAGGGTTGTTCGTCAACTTTGAGGTCGCCAGACGCGCTACCCCTCCCTCCCAGTCGTCAACTTTGAGAGCGCCATTTCATTTACGAATCTCAAACGTTAAATGCTTTGAATGGTTTTGAATAGCCGACTCCAGCCAATTAATTTGTGGATGATATTTTAAAAAATGGATTTCTCCTATTTATAAAAATTGGAAGCTTTGTTAATCCTCCACTGTTTATTTTCATGGCTCTCATGATACATCTTAACCAAGTCATGTGTGGACTCGTATTTGCATTTATTTTGCGAGTTCTATAAGTGTGTCTTTGACGCAGATCAGAGTGCGCTGGTGCCTTGTGCGTTCATGAACATGAACAGAGTACTCGAGACAGTAAGTCGACGTGTAACATATGTCAATCTCGATAACAGACAAGTATAGCAACTGCACATCGCCCCGACTGATCTGTGAGATCTCCTAGTCGGGTTAAATGGCTTTCGTTAACTCGTTGGTAGCATTCAACACGTAGTTTTGAGAACATTGTATGTATGTATGCTAGTACTTCAGCTTGCATTGTCAGTTAATGTAGACTATCAATTCAGCTAAATTATTGATGAGGCCTCGGTGCAAAAACTGACACTGCAAACATTTATTGCGATCTGCAGGAACTCAAAATGCATTATATAAAAAAAGCAATAATTTAAAATTACAGTTGCCAATTTTGCAAGCGAGATTATGTTAGAGTGAATAGTTCCTGAAGAACTATTTCTAAAGACGTAGTTTCGTCATGCTAACGTAAAGTTGACACTAGAGGAATGTTTGCTCCCAAATTCGACAAAAACTGGCATACAGGATTGTTCTCCTCCCCTCCCCTTATACCTTCTATTTCTCTCCAGGGACTCGTTTAGTGCTACACGTTAGCCCCGTATCAGTTGACAATTAAAATCAAATAATTTTGGATCTCATGTACAGCTTGTGATAAACACGTGTCGGTGTAGAAGTGTCAACAGTTTAGTAATAATTGTTATATAATAGGTGGTGCAACGGTATTTCGTGGGACTCGTATTAGGGAGAATCAATTTTGGATTTCCCATGCAGCCATCTTGACTTCTGTTTTACTACTCTTTCTGTCAATTATTTCAGGCGAATGTTAGGATAGCTTCTTAATAATGGCGATGTTCGACTGTTGCCCTAGTACCTGATCTTGTGTAAGGTACGTGAAAACGTCTCTGATGCCTCGCTGTAGCCGAGACGTAAAGTAGAACTTAATTAATAAAGTATTTGTGATAGTAGCCAACGACTCGTAAGGAAGTTAAATTTATACGTTTTTTTTTTTTAAATTGATTTACTGTCTACTTCAAGCACAAGGCACACCTCACTGGTGTGATGTATTAGACATACCATGATATTATAAAATTCTGTGATAGCTATAAATGGTACTTCTTGGAATTACTGACTAGGATGCATCTGTGTTCGGGAGGATGCTGGTTCAATCCTCCGCTCCATCATCCTCATTTATGTTCTCCAAGGTTTCCTTATGTCAACCCAGGCAATGGTATTAAGATAGTTCCTTGGTACGGGCTCTGGCCGATTCTCTGTATCCATCTTCCTCTACCACGGCTCTGAAGCCTGTCCAGGTGCTGTAAGGCACACAATACATCAAATAAAACTTCATTTCGCCGCAATGTTACGAAAAAAACTTAAGGTAAGAAATCTGTATTATTTACTTAAAACACGAAGATTATTATTGCAAATACGAATGGCGGAAACCAGATCATTTTAAACGCAATATTTATTGTAATGTCAACTTAGATAAAAAAAAATATTGCGTCTACACATTTACAGCTGTATTTACAACAGTATTTTGTTGTTTAAAAGGCATTAGGCCTCCTTGAAAAAAAAATTTCCAATATACTTTTTTTTAAGTAGTATAGTCTAATGTAGATAAAAAGTGAAAATGAGCAGTCGAGGAATATGTAAAACTAGTAACGTATTTGTATTCGAATAAACAAACGCAAGTAGTGTAGACACGAATTTAATAAGCTGTTATAAACAAACAACACCTTGCTTGTGCTGCAAAACTGTTTTGAAAACTAGAATATTTAAGTCTAGAAAACAGTTTTGTTATGTACGGGGATGAATGAGATTGGTAAGTGAGACATGTGCCAGTTTCGCAGTGAACGTGGCCCTGAAGTGCCGCATCAGCTAATATATATATATATATATACACATAATAAAGTGTCCTCACTGACACACTCACTCACTCACACACTCACCCACTCACTCACTCACTCACTCACTCACACACTCACTCACTCACTCACACACTCACTCACTCACTCACTCACTCACACACTCACTCACTCACTCACTCACTCATCAACGCACAGCCCAAACCGCTGGACCTAGAACCATGAAATGTTGAGGGAAGCTTCCTCTTGCCCCGTGGCTTCCCACTAAGAATGGAAAATCGATAATTAAGGAGGTGAAAAGGGGTAAAATGTGTTTTCAAAGCATTCCTGATATCTCATTAACCGAGAAAGCTATTATTTTTTTTACTTCAAAATATTGCGCAAACAAATGCATATCTGTAAATTTTTCGATTATACGAAATTCGAAAATAAAGGGGGTGAAAAGCCGTAAAAAGGGTTATTCATTAATCCGTGATTTCTCCTAAACCAATTCAGATAGTGAGGTGATTTTTTCTTTAAAATGATGCTTAAGTAAATATTTAAAAAGAATTTTTCGAAATTCGTCTTCGAAAGCTCTTTAAAAAATAAAACGTGTTTTAAATTAATCCCACTTATCTCCTAAACCAATGGAAATATTGAAATGGTTTATGCTTTAAAATAAATCTTACGTAAATACCAAAAAAAGTAATTTTAGGATTTTTCGAAATTCGTCCTTGAAAGCTGTAAAAAAATATGTGTTTTCAAATAATAATCTGTACCGCTTATACCCGTTGAGATATAGAGATATTTTTTTATAAGAATGAAGCTTATGTAAATATCTACAAATTCAGGATTTTATGATATATTAATGATGTGAAAAGCAGTAAAATGTTACAATCTCCCGAAAGAAGAGAATAATCGTGGATAAATAATTCAACAACTGTTTCTTTTCGCCAACCTACTCATAAATAAAACCTCTTTGGACTGTAGCCTGTACATACGAAAGAATTAACACGGCCTACCTTCAAGCATTCACTCAGGTATTGTATAAAGTTTGTGGTGTGGGAGGGATGGGGTTACGGGTTCGTATCCCGTGGAAGACTTTGCGATGGGAATTACTATGACATACGAGCATATTACGCGCGCTCTTTACACTGAGCTAAGACAATTTATAGTTCACTGTTATTGAGTACGCTAGCTGTTACATGCCTTCATCACATATTTTATCCAGAGTTACTGTTTACAATACATAATTTCACGCGGGCAAAGTCGCAGCCGGGCAGCTATTTTATAGAGAAATAAAGATGAATTAAAAACAAAGTTGTTCTGCAATTAAAGTACGCTCAGCGAAGTGGACTGGATATAGATGTTTGTATTAGTTGTTTTAAATATATACAGAGAATATAGTAACACAATCAATTAATACGTAATTAAAAGTTAGTTACTCTTTCCTATAGTACACGCGGTGAAGCAGCAAAGGGACAGCTAGTATAGCATACATAGGCAGTGGCGTGTTTACAACTGAGGCAAACAGTCCTACATCTCGCAGTTACGAACTCTCCACACATACCAGAGTGTTGCTACAAACTCGCGTATTCAGTCAGAATTACCCGCGGAGTTCAACAATCCCGCGAATGTTAGTTGCAACCCGCGCCAACAATGCCGTGCCAGTGACGTCAGCAGCGAACACTCACAACTGAAGTGGAACTTACCCAACTGCATGTAGATACTTCAGTTCCAACAACAGTTGCAACAGTTCGTAGGCCTGCCAGTACCAAGTATGACCTACTGAACCATAACTAAGAAGTATTTGTTTAAGAGATTATTTAATTACAATAGGCTGTATACACAAATATGAGCCGTCCTGCAAACAACCGCACCATTAGAACTTATAATAAATAACTAACAATATGATAAATGTTAATATTATCCTCATAATAAGTACCAGACTCTGCATGTTTCATGAGTGGCATTGAACTGTTTCACAATTTGTATTGATTGTATTTACATAGAAAGTGAAATGTGTGGGGAAGTGACACAAACGTGATATTCACTTCCTGTGAACTCAGCATGTCTTCATGTCGTATTATGAATCTCACAAATAATTTTTCTACGTGACAAAAACATTATTTCTTTAGTTATTTAATCACTTTCCGGTGTACTGTGACTGAAGTCAGTTTCCAGACACAAAAGTAGCGTCGTATTTCCGAGAAGCTTGGTGATATTGTTCTTGACGTAATTTGTCAGAGCAATTGTTAAGTTAGTATTGTGGCTGCACTGCGTAATATTTGTGCCGTGTCGTTTCCAAGGCAAGTATTCATCTCGTAAATAAAGTGTGTATGTCAAGTACCTAGATAATCAGAGACAGCGCAAAGCTGAGATACGGTACGAGCCAGTAACTTCATGCACTGCACACACTATAGCTGTTAATTCGCATTTCCGTCACTTCACTTCGCCGTGACCAGCAGAGATATCCAGGGTTGTTCTCGTTCAATCGATCAGGACGGTCTATCACCAGAAGGTAGCCAGGAGACAGACTAGACAGCAATACAGATGTGAAATGCCGTGGCGGCTCGTGTGATACGTGAGAACTTCGCCGCTTATTGGTTGTTGATACCAGCCCCGTCTATGTTTGGCTCCTGTGTGTTACTGCAGGTTTCCTGTTGGCCTTTACTCTGATTGGAGGCAGGCATTTCCGGTGAGCGCGTGATTTTATTTGCCATCCTGCCGGCTATTTCACTTCTGTATTGCTAAATATTCTGTGGCCAGGTTGTGACCAAATACATATAACCGATTAATTAGTTCAGTTTTTGTTCGCTAGCAAACATCACTCGTATTATTTTTAAATTATTAAAAATTGATATTTTACTCTACTCAGGATAACACTGTAACTCTTCATAAACGCTTATTGACGTAAATGAGTCGCTAACCACTCTTTGTTCTATGCACCAACTAACGAGCAGTGACCAGTCTCAAATCTCCGACAACAAATACGAGACTTGGCGATTATAATACGACTTATATTTTAGTATCTATTTATTCGGTACAGTCATGTTTTGTTGGGTTTAACATGATATTATTATTGTTAAGTATAAAATAGCAGCCATTTTGAAATTATGAACTTAGAATGAACGAAATACACAAAAATTAAGTTAGCTTTGTAATGTAGTATATGTGTACCAAGTTTGATTAAATTCTGAAAAAATGTATTTTAAGATGTGTAATACTACGCTAAAAATATAAACAATATTGCTGCCATTTTGAAAATATAAACACAGGATGAATGATCTACACTAAAGTCAAACTAGTGAATGTGTACCAAGTTTGATTAAATTCTGGAAAACCCTTCCTAAAATATGTTATACTATGCTGAAAATATACAAATTGCCGCCGTTTTGAAAATATGAAAACGACGTAAACGAAATATACGAAAGTCGAGTCAGGTTATTAAGTACTATGCGTACACAAAATTGATGATATTCGATTCACTGGTTCAAAGGTTTTTAGGGGAACCCCTCCCCCCTCCATGCACACACACAAACACAGACGAAAAGAGGAGCCTTCCTTCGACGACAAAAAATGCTATATTTCAGCAACTGAGATATGTTCACATCTTCACACGTGTACAGGCTGTGTTACTCCAGCAGATTGTTGCTTTTGGTTTTATTGTGAGGTTTTCTGCAACTCGGCAACATTGTCTCCTAATGGCGGTTGTCTATAAAAATAAACGGTTCAGTTGACATCAGGTGAGATAGCCGCCAACATTCCCAGGGCACAGTTCCTACATATTATTTGCGTGTGTGTGTAATGTAGGCATGAGAATACAGGAGATAGCGTGTTAGGACTTGTTGGAAGTTGGCCAGTTTTGTGCGAACAAAGTCTTGTTGTTACCCAACACTAATAACTCTCAGTAGGCGTTTACGAAAACGCAGTAAGTATATACTACGTGGTTAGTATTTGTCACGTGATCAGATCCACCCACTCGTTGGAAGTTAATAGATTTTTTCCGACTGTACATAAACTCGAAAGAGTAGTGTGTTGGCAGTCTATTCCAAGAAATGTGGCAAAATCTGGAAATGTGGCATATTTCAGACGCAGATCTGGTAGACCTGCGTTATAAGAAAGTGCAGAATATAATTTTGTACTAGGCCTACTACAATATACGTACATGGCATTACAAGTGCGTACTAGTAATCTATCGAGTAGGTCGAGTAAGGTTTTCGTAAGCGCCTACTATGGAATTTATATTGTTGATTGAACAGGTTTGAATGAAAAAAGGTACGTGCGTTTAATTCGGGTGTAAAGCAAGATCAGACAAGGGAAATAATTAATCGGGTGTTACATTTCAGAGGTAAAAATGCCTTCTTTCATATTTACAAAATGTTAATTATGTAGTTAAACAATTGTTTGTGCAGATAAAGCCAGAGATCTAACATGAAAATACGGCCACATACAATATTTATGTACGCATATGTACGTCACTGAAGGTATGCAGCTTCCTGGCAATGACAATAAAACTAACACATTTGCACACAAAATGTTAAATACATGGCAGAAACACATAAATGCACTACGCATTGTTGGCACGGCAACAGTCTACATGCACAAACAGTAGGTGATCCCAGTACTCATAGAACCATTATTTTAAACACAAATGTTGTGTTTTTTAAGTTCACATTTGATTGCAAAGTTCAACTAACGTAGACTAAGATAAACACGGTGTGTTTGACATTTGATAAATAATTGCAAGTTTATCACTCGTCAAAATTCTTGTAAAATTCATTGCCTCTTATGGCGACAACAATGTTAAGGGCAACACCGACCACGCGTATAATCCTTCGTACAACAACGGCTCAACTACAATGACTTCACGTGTTTACCTGCGCAGTGTACGGCGTAGACACTCCCTGGTGTGTGTAGACACACTAGCTGACATGTTATCTGGTATCTGTGTGTTCTTGCTTCTACCTACATCTCGTGTCTTATGGAAAGAATAAGTACGGAAAAAAGAGACAGGAGAAAAATGAATCCTAAAAGGTTGTTAATTAAAGCATTAATGTGTAGCTCTACATCATAAGAGCGGAGATGTGGAGAGAGAGAGAGAGAGAGAGAGAGAGAGAGATGGGCGTGCAGCGAGAAAAAGAGTTGAAGCTGGCGCTATCGTCGCCATGCAGCCAGACTGCAGATTATAGGCCGTCAGACTTAATATATTCCATCCCGCCTTGTGATATAATACATGGCCGCTACTGTGCTGGGCGAGCAGCAATCCTCCCTGAACACAGTTATCTCTCCCGCTGACAGTCTTATATGAGCTCGTGCATAGTAACACTAGGGAGGTCGGCCCTAGCAACTAGCTCGCAGTGTTAGGTTACAGGCTCGCGAGATCTCACCAAGCCTACTTCGCCCACAAGCACAACTCTTACCTATCCAGTTTTGCAAACTACTTGTCGCTAATGTATCTCAATGTGTCCACTAACAACCACATAATTAACAGGAAAGCAGGTTGTAACAGTGTGTGGTTCAATGGTTACGAGAAGGCGTTGCCGAGAATAAAACTTATTTGGAAGATCTAACAAAAAATACAGACAGTTAAATTAATAACGTTGTTCTTGTAGACAAACAACAGTGTTTTCAATTCAAAGGTTCATTTATCATGTGCGAAATATATTGTATAACTTGAATGTCCAGTTCAGTAATGTTGCTTGGTGTTTGTTAATAATGTAAATGCTTCTAGAAGGACCTGCTCTGTCTTCGCAAGTCTGCACTCTCTATGTTTGGCCTAGTTTGTATGTTGATATTGGCTATCATGACAGCTAACATCACACTGTTGTGTGTATTAGTAATTATTTACACAAGCACAAAAAAAAACTGGCGTTAGCTAACTTCAAAAGGAAAATGGTGGCTCTGATACTTAATGTGAGACGGTTTCGTAGCAAAGATGATTGGAAATGACGTAAAAAAATTTTAAAATAAATAGTATCGGACACTGAGTAGCTGAAGCCATTATAGGAACGAGTAAATAATTCTAAAAACTGTCAGTTATATTCTGAATTTAATTTACATTCACTTCCACGGAATAGCAGTGAAACAGTGTTTACACACTAGTACTGCGATAAAGGCCATTCGGGATAAACTGAGCACTAAATATTTAACATTTTAATTTAAAAAATCACTAGCAGTTACTGCATATAAGTCAACATTGACAACAGTTACTTTACTGCTTGTATGGTTGGCAGCGAATTATCGCATGTAGTTCCGTGTATTTTATATTTAAATTCAACATTACTGAAAGAACTCGACCACTCCGTTTCAAGATACTTTAAAATATTTGTTTATGATATTATTGACATACCTATGAACTGTATAATTTTACTTAATTAGGGCCAGCAGAAAGTGATGCATCCGGGCCGTTCAACTTAAACAGTGGTTAGCTCCGCGCGGCTGACGTAGTTCAAAATTCCACTGACAGGTAGCATTAGAGTTAGTGAGTGAGAGATTTTGGTCAGCCCTTAACATCGAGGTCTTTACCGCTGGTGGGGTATGAAGTATGGAGCAGCGCCGGAATGAATGAGCGGGGGAAACGGGAGATCCCCGAGAAAACCCGCCGACCACGTGACATCGTCCAGCACGATTCCCACATGCGAACATCCGGGGACCGACCCCGCTGGCAATCGAACCCGGATCGCCTTGGTGGGAGGCGAGGGATCTGACCCCTCGGCCACAGCGACCCTATCAGAGTAGACGGGGGGGAGGGGTGTAGGGGGTTCGGTTCACTCAGAACTCTGGGCATGCCTAGCGCCGGTCTAGAGGAAGACTCAGTATAACAGTAAACTGTAGCTAGAAGCTTCAATGAAACATACGGCGTCTCCTTGCAGCAGATATAACTGGACGTGACGTCACACAAGTAAACGTCCTCTCAGCCCTCTATGTACATAAGTGCATATATATATATATATATATATATATATATATATACCCTGAGAGAATATAGAGCCACTAGCTGGCTCTCACCACTATATACAGCCAAGTGGATGCTCGTCTGCCTGACTTCAAGGTCATTATAGAAGGAATCTGCGACTCGGGTAGTAAGGTACTGGAAGAGAAGTGGCCATGGCCTGTATTAAACAAACATATCACCATTAGTTTATAGTAATCCAGGAAAACCACGGTATGCCAAACTCAGCCGGGCCGAACAGGGCATATCCTTGGAAATGCATCACCTCACTGAACGTTGAGCTGTATTTATCAGAATTCTATAAACTACCGTTGACTTTAACGACATTTTGTGTACACAGTAAATAACATGTTAATTTAACCACGCAAGCTAATTATGATAATGACGAGGATGATGATTGTAGTATTGAAGTTGATGATTATGTTGATTATGAAAACGTAAACAATTTGATAATTATGATATTGGTGGTGTGGATTACCATCAGTTTTTATTTCAAAAGTTTTGGGTAATTTAATATTTTTCGCGTGCACTGTTGCATACTTCCGTCACAGTATTAAAATACATTTCCCTTAGAATTTGTATTATAATGCATTTAGCGATGTAGAATTTATGCCGTAGGACTAAATCGTCATTTGTTAAAGGGGTATAGCTCACATTTTTCGCAGAGTCCATATTTTTTATGCTTGCGGCAGCTAACACAAAGACGCGCCGTTTCACGCCGTTAGGACACTCATGAATACATGCTGTTTATAAACTTCGACAATTGCTGGGTCACGTTAAAATGGTAGCAGTAAGTGGAATAATGCCCTTTTAACGCGAATAACGTAATGTTTGTTAAAGGGCAGAGGTAAGTTATTTTAATTGACATGTTTCAAAACATGTATTGAATTTCATGTTATGACGTTTTAGTAATGTATTTATCCGGTTACACAATGCATTAAAATTTATGTGGATTTAATGTTTGTTGCATTAGATACTGTTCCTGGCTGTACACATAATAATATGAAAATTACGTACTGCAAAGAGAAAATATCTTGTATTAGATTGGCTATATTACATTGTAAAATAAGAGCCAGCATTTATTAGTCTTGCGGTTTTGTAAGGATTGCGCCTATGTTACTTTCAATACAGTATGTGAGAATATGAACAGAAATGCAGAAGAAAAATATGCAGGCATGAAAAGAAAAATTAATGCAATCTTACTCGCGAAATGTAATGAATCAGCGATGATTGGAAGGTCAAGAGAATGTTACCTACAACGAGAAGACGCAAATGCTAAACAAGCAGGGGAAAATGGAGGTGTATTGTATGTATCATTTAAATACATTCAAACCTTAGTTCAGAGCGTAAAATATAAGACACTGTACGTTAATGTTATTTATGAGTGTGACGTGTTGTGTTCCAAATGCAAACATAACCGCTGTACATGCATTCACGAAGATAATCGTAATGATACATTCACCGTACTGTACATCATGTCTTCCAAAGACGAACAAGATGTATTTATACAAGGCTTAGCGGTGTTCAAGTGGCAAATATGCATAACTTTATATTTATGCAACATTGTATTAGTTTCACAGACGTTACTTTTGACTATATCATCCTCCTGTGTAAATAGTTTTGCTCTCATAGCATTCCTAAAATGGCATTTCAAAGTCAAAATTTACAAGTTACGAGAACATAGAAACAACAAACACCAACTGACATGATCGAATGAAATAATTTAAACTGAAATTATATATTATGTGTCATATACTGAACGATTTAAAAATACACAACACAGTCCCTTCGGATTACTTAAAAAATATAACAATTTAAGACAATTATCATTTTCGTAAGAATTATTTTTAAATACAAAGGAATTTAATAATTTTACGTTAACGGTACGATTGTTGACCGTGCTAAAAATGTTTCATGTTTCAAATATGTAGGCAAACTGTTTAATTAATTTACATTTGTTGACAAAAATTCAAAAGTCTTAAACCGTGAAACATAATGTAATTGAAATACTTCTTTACATTTCTACCCCTCTTCCCTCTCCCACATTCTCAGACTTATCTATATCAGTGACAAACAAGGTTATGGCCCGGTTTCACCAACCTCAGTTAAGTATTTAACATTTGTTAAAGAGGATTAACAGAACATTTAACGTATTAAATCCTCCTTTATAAATGTTAAATGCTTAAGAGATGTTGGTGAAACAAACACATTTCAATAGCATTTAGTAATACATATTCACATAAGAATAGTTTTCTTGAATGAAAATATATTTTCTGTATAGCTCATTCACTCTTCATGCAACAACCCAATTGCATCATCCTGTAGTCTGTATTACAGTTGCCTGTACTGTAATATAATATCCGTGAATGGAGTACTATTGAAGCCCAGGTTAGTTATATATTTACTGCCAGTGTAATCGTACCACTTGTAGATGTAAGCACAGCAGTGTAATTAAAGTAATCACAGTATGAACTGAACAATCAACACCTGACATCACAATTAAATGTTTTTACTATTAATTTACAAGACATTCTTTCAAAGTGTGCATTTGACAGTTATAACTAGACGTATGAAAATTTGCGAAAATATTTTTGCACCACTTTGTTTCAGTGTCTTACGTGCGCACCTGCATCTCTGCTATGTGGTCAGTGATTGGATGACGTAACACCCAGGGTGTGGAGGTTAAACCCGCAAATACCAGACGTGATGTGTGGCAGTTATCCGTGTTCTGATTGGCACAGTCTAATGAATAACAACTCTGCACAAAAACACTCTGTCAATATCCATGAAGTTGAGCTGCAGGTGTGCACGTAAGACACTGAAACAAAGTGGGGCAAAAAACTCTTCGCCAAAAATTCCCATCCCTAGTTAAAACTTATGAGTTGAGTCCTAGTACTAAAAAACTCTACTACGGTGTCAAAATGTATTTTTGTATTTTAAATAATTTACGAAAGCATTAATTTTTCTAAACACCTCAACATTCTCGGAGAAACACGAGGTCTTCATAGGACAGTCTTCAATACGAATTATTTTATTTCTTAGGTTGGATAGTTTTAACTTTACAAACATAGTAACATTTAGACTTGGATGAACCATTAATAGACATGGTGGTTCGTCGCGGGAGAACTTGGATGTTGGCTAGCTTTCGACGTACGTTCAGCTTACCAGAAGATGACTGGCTTTCTCTTGTACGTACAGCTGTTGCCCTATTTGACTGGGCCAATTAGAACCCCGCTATTGTAATATGTGATGCTTGTTACTGGTCTGCAGGCAGCTACGTTGTGCCAGAAGTATATCACCGAATCATGCAAATTACAAGAAACTATAGCGTTTTCAAGGATATGTTAGCACAAATCATTTCCGCGATATACCATCATCTCTACTGATGGTATGTCATGAAAATATTTCGTGCCAACATACCTTTGCAACGGAAACGTTGTAGTTAATTGCAACACATATGATTGGTTGATGTACGTCTGGCACAACGTAGCTGCCTGCAGACCAGTAACAGTCATCAAATATTACAATAGCGGGGTTATAATTGGCTCAGTTAAACATGGTAACAGCTCCACGTACAAGAGAAAGCCAGTAATCTTGTGGTAAGCTGAACGTACGTCAAAACTCAGCCAACAGTCAAGTTCTCCCGCGATGAACCATCACCTCTAGTCATAAGAAAAACTGAGATGTATATTTTAGCGTTGACTTGCAAACCTCTTTTATCTCAGCCACATCTGTCTGCTCGTACCAGTGTCATGTGACGACACAGGTTGAATACACACACATACTATATAATAGCCATAGTCCCTGTCCTACCCCTCCCCCCCCCAACTAACCCTAGGTAGCGCTGGCCCAAGAAGGAGGGAAAGAGGAGGGGGCACAGAGACGCGTGGAAATGCAAGTTACGGCACTAAAACCAAATTTACTGCCGGCAACGTCTATTTACTGACCATAAAAAAGGGCTGATATAGGAGCTTTCTTGAAGAGGGTGCGAGGTTTTTTATTCGAGAAAGAGATGAGAGAAGCTGTGTGTTTATCTCAGGAGTGGTACAAAGTTAGATTTAGGGAAATAAAGAGCGATTTATCCCGTCTCTCGAAACCAGCTTCCACACAAGAGCATCGCCACAGTGTGTTTACTGTATCTTCCGCAGTTACTAGCTTCTGTACAGTCTGTGCTTCTAACAACTATAACAAACAAACATTCGTGACAGACTGCACAACGTCCTAACTGCAGGACAGCACATCCTGCTAGCAGCGACTATATCAGTTCTTTGTGTGTTAGGTTGCCAGCCTGTTATGATCATAGACGGCTATGTATTCAAGAACGTAGTTGGTGTACGTATTGTGACGGTGTCAACTTGACATCAGCGGCAGTTAACGTCTCTGGTTACGACGCAGTTTTTTCCCGAGTGGAAATTTCCATGGACATACTTTCGCCTAGTGCATAACTATAGTTTAATGGAGGTTACCTGGTAGTTGTGTGCGATGGCATGGATTCCCATGATGTTTTGTGAACAGACTTGAAATGTTACGTTAAAC
>PNEQ01048065.1:0-29473 GCA_003012365.1 Medauroidea extradentata
TCATTGACATTACACTCATGGGGATTTGCACCAACTTTAACAATTTTTTTCTCAGAAACTACTTGGCCCAGGGAGGAAAAATTTGGTACAGTTTCATAACATGATGGTATTAGCAAGTACAAAAAGTTTCATTAAAATCTGAGACGGTGGGTGTCATTTTGAATCTTTACTGGTCTATTTGACGTGGAATGACCCTATTTACATAATTATTAATTTTTGTAGTAATTGGAAGCCATGTAATACTGAAATGTTTTCGTTCTCTGTAAACCTGAAAAACAAATTCTAGCTGAACTTTCAGATTCAATTATGTTTATTAGCATCGTACAGGATATACATTCACATAAGTTTTGGAAACTAAGACTATAGAATTAGAACATACATGTTTTAAATTACATCAGAAATATTTTTTGGTAGCAAAATTAAGAGAGGAATGTTGTTTTTTTTTTCAAGTAGTTTGTAAATTAAAATATTACAAGCAAAAAATTGGAAGAGAAGCAAACGGAAACAGCCGTTGACTGTTGTAAATTAAACCTGCTCATTGAACAAGATGTAGGCTATTAAATAAAAGTTTTCTTGGAAGTTAATATTTAATTTACAGCTATTTTCATCAGATGGGATACCGCGGAAGTTACAGCGTATGGTACATACTGGGAGGCTGTCCACCCTCAACTTAGATCTTATTTATTTCCTGTATTATTTTTATTTTGTTTATTTCTTAGTGTTTAATTTATTGAATTTGCTATTATCTATTTAATTATTTTCAGGTATTGTTGACAGGAGTTTGGCCTTTTATCTGTATCAATATAAAACTTATCCCATTTTATATTTAATTTGGTTTGTTTAGGCTGAGGTTACATTGTATTTAAATTTTAGTTTAAGATTGTCAGCAGCAGTTCAAATAATTGGAGTAATAAGTGCACTTTAACTTCAGGCTGGGTGTATTGTTGGCTAGTTTTGTGCAACGGCACAGGTGTGCTCACCCAGTTCCTGGAATGGCTCAATTTAGATTTCAACTCTATGTTCTACTCTTACTTTTCACTTAAGCGCACGTGCACGGCCGCTCGAGTTCACAAAAGAGGCAATTATATGTTTTGCGTGGGCCAATCGAAAGCCATGCCGTTTGAAAGTGTTAAAGTGTATGTTGTAATTTAGAGAGTAATTATATGTTTAAAAGCAATATTTTCATTTGAGAGGTGGTTTATGGTGTAAGGAGTCTAATTATGTATCATATGTTGTATAGTTTTAGATTACAGTAAGGTACCTTTTTGCCTGGGGAGTTGGGTGGCTGCCAGGGGTGCTACAGGGAGAGAGCCAGTTTGGCTTGGTGAGATCCGCCATTAAGTGGCTCTTGTTGTGGATGCTGAGGAAGTCAGACTTTGTGTTTGAAACACGTGTGAGGGCAACAAGATGGGGGCGATCATGCTGGTAGGGAGGCGCAAGCTCCGATGAACTAGAATCTGGAGGACTAACGGTTTAGAGTAATTCTGTACCTTTGCAATATTTTGTTCAGTCGGCGTTACAGTATTGTGGCCGTGATGGAAAATTAGTTGTGTTTTTTTCTGGCAGGATGCGGACTTATAATATTTTGTCATTTGGACTGGTTCTCTCCCCGGGAGTACACTAACCAAAATTTAAATTCAACTTGATGTGTGTCTACTGTTTTCTTTTCTTTCGGGTTTGACCAATATGTAATTGTTCGAGACATTAACATTTTGGTACGATCGAGTTGTAAACTACAATAAGGTTAATTAAATTTTTCTGGCCAGATTTCTGCTTTTGTTTGTGAAATAAGGTGGAGTGCCTGTGCCTGAATAATCATCATTACTTGCTGCCCCCTACTCTCCCCCCTTTATAATACTGTATGTAGCAAAATGTTTTATTGTTATAACAGTATGCAGGTAGTGTTGTTCATTTTTTAAATGTATGGTTATGTATAGCATATTACATACACCAAAGGTGGGTAAAATAAGATAACTTACCTGTGCTGATTCTGATAATTTTGCAGCAATATTCTTTAAAGTGTTCTGATACACAGTACAATATGCTCTGCAGTTGTTATTTTCTTTAACTAAATCAAAGTCTATGTCACTCCACAAAGAATGCTTTGGCCTGCCAGCCACTTTGTAACAGCTGAAGTGTCTTGCCCTATGCCTATCACGCCATTAGTTTGTTAACATTATATGTCATTGTATAAATAAATGTAAAAATACACTTTATTAAGTGGCAAATTTTTACAAACCATGACATTTAATTTAAGAGCTAGTGTACTTCAGTATTTTTTACGTTTGAGCACGCAAGCTGGGAAGGTGATAAGTCAAATGTAACTCATTCGTCAAACACCTCACTGCCTTTAGGCGAAGGGTACAAAACTAGCTCGCAGTGTTTTCGCAGTAAGTGTTTTACAATGGGACTTCAAGCAATGACCTTGGTATTTTAACTGTGGAAAGTTTGTGGTGCATATTTAGAACATTTGAGGGGCTTGCTAATCATGTTTTATTAGCAGACAGCATTTTTAAAATGATAGGAAGACAGTTTGAAGTGGGTCTTCTTTTTGTAGAACTCATAGGTAATATTAGGTGTTATACAAGGAAAAATACTTTCCGTACTATACTACATAAAACTTACGCGACAGATCCACTAACTCTTAAAATGCAAAGTAATTATTTAGTCAGCAAAATAAATAGTTTTCTACATACTCTACATAAAATTCTACATAATCTACATACTCTATAACATTTTCTACATGTATGTAGAAAAATAATATTCTACGTGTAAAGACCCAACCCTGATTATTATTATTACTATACAGAGTATGTTACATATATGGATTTCACTAGCAGCATGTGTCGGAGCCTTCGTTATTCACTATAATGGTGAATGACATGTGATTCAGGATTGAAAGTAAAATAAGAGTAAGACTGTTTGCAGATGACTGTGTAGTATATACAGAGGTGGGCAGCGGAATCAGCTTGCAGGAGGATATTGATAGGTTGTGGTCTTGGACGGAGGAGAACAGAATGAAGATTAATGGGTGTAAAACAAAGTTGGCGAGGTTTACTAGGACGAGAGTGGTGAGCAGACGTAAAGGGATGGGATGGGCAGGAAACAGAGGTACCCACACAATATAAGAATCTAGGGGTTATGATACATGATGATCTAAGGTGGTTAAGAAGGAAATAAGGGCTTTAGGACTGCTTGGGAGAGTATTGAAGGGGGTTAGTGGTTGTGTGAAGGGAAAGGCATATTGTACGACGGTTCGTAGAGTTTTGGAATTGCAGCCATGGAGTGGGATCTGTATGTGGAGGTGAAAGAGATGGAAAAGGTGCAGAGAAGGGCAGCGGGTAAATATCAAGTTTAGCTACTCATCGTGTAACGGCCAAACTATTGAATTTAGACATATAATTTATCGATGAAATATGTTTCTAGTGATGTTCTAAGTAGGCTAATCCTACGCAAAAAATTTTTTTGTTAAGTTAGGTTTGTTAGATTGGTTTAAATTAGGTTAGGTTAAGTTAGGTAACCTAACTAACCTAACCTAGCAAACCTAACAAACATTTGTTAGGTAGGACTACTTAGAACGTCACTAGAAACATTTTTCATCAGCAAACTATATGTCTAAAATCAATAGTTTGGCTGGTACACGAGTAGCTAAACTTGATATTTACCAATTCAGAGTGTGTGGAGGAGAACAAAGAGGGTTAGACAGTCAATGTTGGTGAGGGAGTGGAAAGCACTGCGGGAGGAGTTGATGACTGTGAGAACTTATGTCTAGGTACTTACATGACGAAGCTAGCTTCGGACGTTTCCGTAACTTCTATTCAGGTATGTCCGGTATCGGGATCTCTCCCTGCCCCCCATCTAAGCCATCGCTGTCCAATACTCGCCCCACCTCCGCTATACTAGCATCCCAGTACTAGACAGCTGTCGAGTCTCGCCACGTCTCCTTGTTAAACACAAGTCACAATACAGCAAAATATAAAGTAAAACTGCTGGAAAAAATTTCAGAGATTTTAAACAAACTATTTACTACAAAACATAATAATTTTACCATATTGTGAGCAGAACATAGTACAACATAAATTGCAATCGTTGAACAATTTTCAGATTTTTAAACACATAAATTACTACGACTGTTGAAAAAATTTGAGATTTTTGACCAAATAGCCTAATTACTTAGAAAACACAATCATTTTCAGCATTTTAGCACAACAGAACAAAACATGAAAATACAGCTTTTAAGAAAAATTTAGATTTTATAAGCAAAATAGTCACTACAAAAAAAAACAATAATTTTAGTATATTAGCACCAGCAAAACATTAAATGTAACTGCTGAAAAAAAAAATTTATATTAAAAATATATTTTTTTACAAAAACAAAGCATTTTGACGGTGATGTAGAAGTCTTATTTTATTTTTTAGAAGAGGCAATATTTTCCTAAATTTTGCGCCCTGTCTGCTATAAAAAAATATCTTCATCCTCTCATTTTATCCAAAAATATGCTGAAATAAATTATGTCTCTGTTTACCCACCAAGCGCGTTGACAGAACGGTTAGAAAATTGCACTCACTAACTCACGTTAAGGAGCATACATGTTCGATTAAAGTATTCGGTCATCATGATTTCTATTTTCTTTGGTTTCCCAAAAACACTTTGGGCAAATAATGGGATGGAGTTCTTAACGAAAGGTCATGACCGAGTCCTTCCCAAGTTCCTTTGAACTACTGTTGTGTATGTGTTACCATTTCTAATGACCTTGGCTGTCGACGAGACGTTAAGTCCACTTCCCTTCCCATTTTCGCTCTCAAGATGCATCTGCTGCAAGTACCAATCAAATATGTATATCTTAAGGGGCTTATGCACCTGACGCATGAACAGTGTTGTAAAGTGCCGTACTACGCCTATTCTTTTTTATGCGGAACAGCTAAACTTATTCTAAAAAAAAAAAAGAACACACAGTTAAAACTAGGCTTCTAACACTTTAGAAATGCAATATGCTAATAATAAACATGTTTTTTGATGCCCCTTAAAATGGCTAAAAACCGCTTTTTTTAAACAGCTGTTGAAAAAATTCTGCCCAGATTCGTAAAACACAACGTTGGAAGCCTGCGTTAGACCTTATTATAAACTTTTCCCAAGTAAAATTGTAGCTTTAAGTACCATTGGAAAATGTGCAGTAGGAAAACACTACTCGCCATGCAGTTTGGTGCGCCGCAAATATAAAGGTGATGCTGTTATCGTCGAGTATGGAAAGTTGAACCTTATCGCTTCACTGTCTCCATGCATCAAATGGACAAAATTATATCAGGTGTAACAGCCCTCTTATTCTACATACTACAACACATACAAGTGTAGTTGTATTCATTGTGCTATGTATGTTGTTAATTGTAGTTCACAGAATAAAAATAAACTAATCAAACTAATCATACAGTTAAAATAAGTACATTCCTCATAAAGTATAGAGAGTATCGCACCTGAAGACATTTACAAATTTCCAAGACGATTAACGACTATAATTGTTCGCAGCTCTCTTTCATTAAATGGAAAGGGAATTAAATTAACCCCTTGCCCCACCACTTCTGACGACTCCGTGTTTTAGTTTAACACAACCCGAATCAAATCGAAAACATAATTTTGTTGACACTCTTCTTCATAAATGTAACAGAATTTTAATAAAAACTTAACAATGCTATACTAAACAAATTAATGCAACAATGAGGCAACTATTGCAAGTAAGTTTCATATTTCATTTATGCTACAGCGTTACTTTCAGAAAGAACATAATATGAGTATGAATGTGGTTGAATTTGACTTCGAAAATTAATCTACTAATATAGAAAGAACCCAAAATTATGATCGGAGCATTTAATTTTTCCTAATGTGAAATTATTCTGTTCGTGAATTTTTAACTGGCATTCATCGGCTAATAAAATCATATACACTTTACAACTAATACATGATGACGATAAATACTTGTATTCATTATGGGGTCCTTGTAAAGTATAGAGAAAGTATCATGCAAACCATATCATTCTAGTTTTTTTTCTGGTCGACGTGGCTGCTACAATAATGCACTGTAATATTTCTCTATTAGTGAAATATGATACCAAACTTTTTAAATTAGAGCTGGGGATTGGAGGGCGGGCCTGTATTGTTGCGGGCAGGATGGTAGAGGGGGTGAGGCTTGGTGGGATACACGTGCGTCGCTGCAATACCTCGCATCTGCGACACGCTCAATGTTTGCGCATACGCAGACTTACGTTCTTTATAAGAGTGGCAAGGGGAAGTGGAGCGGCCGGCCGTACCCGAATCATACTTACGGAATCAACCGAAGCTGGCTTCACTGAGTAAGTACCTAGATGTAAGTACTGTGAGAGAGGTTGGTGGAAGGTTTAGGAAGGGACGAGGATTGGTACTGTGAGGGAAGGGGAGGTATCTGCTAGCCACTGGGCGTCAGCCCAATTGTGATTGTAAAACATTATCATTGTTATAATTATTATAATAGGAATTATTATAAGTTGTGATGCATTGAATTTGAATAAACCTGTAGCTGAATCTTATGTTATCTGAGTGGATTTCCTCGACTATTTCTATGATCATTGTTAAGAGTTAATTCATTTCTAATTTTAAAGACATAAACACATATGGCAAGATTTACACTGCCCCTTAGTGGTAAGATTTTAGTACAGGCTACTGTAACTAAATTGTTGGCAATGATATTTGTATTCTATTTAAATTACTGAACCAAACTTGTCGGTTCGCCACGCAACTTGACGACGCACAAGACAATGTGAATTATCAGCAACTATGATTTAAATGTGTGCGTGTACCTTCCGCAGCTACGTTTTGAACACCTTCACATAGTTACACACTCTTACACACCTTATAATACACTTGAAATAGTTTGGAACTTTCGAACTTGTCTCAACAAACTTGAATTTTGAATTTCATAAACATCACGCACCTATTCTTAGACCCCATAGACTTGTGATATGAACTAAGAGGAAATACCAACCAACGAGATATACACTATGACTGTACATGTAACGGATCGGAAGCGCTTTCCGGTTGAGAACCTATGTCGGCCATGTTTTTCGACGTCAAAACAGTGCGTGCGTGGAACGGTGTTGGAGACGAATAATAGACGGCTTGGCCGGTGATCAGCATCGCGCCGAGGATCAGCAGTTTCTGTACAAACTATCGTAAAATTGCCATACGAATAGTGTTACTTGAACTGGTTAACGTTGTATACTCCATTTCATATAAGTTTGATATAAGTTTGGATAAATCTGAGGGCAACTTTTATGGGCAATAATTTGCAATGTTTTGTTCTTTGTGTCACTACACGAGGGAAACTTTGCAGTACAAATGCTAAAATAGACATTTGAGGTTCATTTTAGACCTAAAAACGTCTTGCATTAAGCAACAAATTACGAAATACTAAAAAAGTATTGCCCATAAGTTGCTGTCAAATATATCCAAAGTTACATGAAACAGAGTATATAAGTAGTACAAAAATGCAATTACGGTACACAGTAGCGATTTGAGGTATCGCTAATGGAAATATATTAAAGAAACTATTTATTTTTACTCCAAATATCCCTGTAAAGAGTCTAATCACTCGTGGTCGCCACTCATAAATTTTAGCCGAGGGCTAGATCACAGCTCCAGACGACTACGATCATACATTTGAGGACTAGATCACTTAAGACGAACATGAGTTTGATGTAATGCTCATTAAGAGCACTATGTAAATTGCACTTTAATATTACAGACAATGTTATATCCCATACAGGGGGTGCGATTAAATATCGCTTTTGAGACGTGCAGCGCAAAATTTGCACCTGTGCTACGTTGCATTGGTATTAAATATACAAATACGCAGGTGCAAGTGGTCACCTGATGGCACAAAGTGCCTGAAAATCTGCGACTAGCTAATGGCTCGAGGCAAGTATATCTGCGCCCTTCGCGCATACGCATTGGATAATTTTCGGGTGTGTGAAAGTGAATTAACATAAAAGTTAGATATCTCTTTCTTTATCTGTATCCAGTGTTCTGTGAAATTTAATTATTTACGTTTTCGTGTAGTACATTGCACGATTTCAGCTTTTTATAGTTACGAAGTACAGAAGAAGTACGAAACTGAAATGTTTTTTACTAAAGAAGCCATTAAAAATGGGCAACGATTTATCCTTTCACCGGAATATATTTTGAGGGTATTTTTCCGGGGCACACGACGAGAAAATAGAGTTGCGTTTGTGACGAGGTTATTTGTACCGTTAAAAACTTTGCTTAAAACTTTCATGCAAATTATAATGTAAATAAATAGCGAATATGTTTAGCAAGTACCTGTTTGGCTAATTGCTTAGAACAGTGACAAAACCTCTCTGTTTTCTTTGCTTGGATGGGGTGTTCCAACATCACATCTTTCTTGCCGACTTGTTTCCACATATGTGCTTAATATTTAAGAGTGATTCTGTTGAGATTCTCGTTATTTCATAAAACGGGAGGGCTATCATTTTAGTTTTAAGTCTTTCGTGAGACTTGCTGTCTACACACATCACACCCTATCTCGGTGAACATTGAACTTACAATAATCTAGACCTAATTAAATTTACTGCAGTATAGTTGTACGAACGCCACTCGTATTCACTACACATTAGCAATGAATTATTTAGAAATAATCAACGTATCACGATTTACGACTCACTGAAAGACGAATGCCACATGAATAGTCCATTAGGTAGTAGGCCTACACTCACAAATACCATGCCACACAAGTTAAAATAACTTACGTGAATTTCAAAACTAGGCCACTCAAATTATTATCAGTACAAATATAAAATGTATACATAGTTTTTGCTCTAATCGCGTCACACGTCTATCACTTTAGGCACTTTACTATCCAATAGCAACATAAAGCATGTAAAAGCTGGTTACAGACGAAAACCACTCTGATGTGTTCCCAATGTGTTACAAAAATGCTGCTCTCCATAAATAACGCACTTAATTATTCACGAACACAAAAAAGAACACACACATCCACTACACTGATAGAACCACGACATTATGGAAATTTACTTTCGCACTTCAAAAAACAAACACCACATATACACTTATAATGAAAACTTTGTACCAATTTTCCTTCATAATTCGATATGGACCTATACTTCTTACATCCTTGTTTAATCACGAGAAGGCTACAAAATTTGAGGTTACGAAAAATTTAACAAAAACATTACTTTTATCGCGAGAAATGTTCACTGCTACATGGAAGCTATATCTGCATGTAAGCACGCGGGTGTGCCGACAGCTTTTGCCGTTCAAGTGGCGGTGAGAATGATGTTACAAATTTTCCGATTGGCTTGTGTAAGTTGGAGAGGGGAGGCAGTTGCGCCGAGCCAAAATAGGCTCCGCCCCTTGAGTCTTGCATTTTCGAGTATATTTAATTCCAACTATGACTCGAGGTGCATGTGCAGAGCAGATTTTCTTGTGTTGCGCTGCGTTGGTGCAAAGCGCAAATGGTGATATTTAATCGGCCCCCAGCACTAGTATTGTAATAGGAAATGTGTCTCAAACCCACCTAAAAGAAGCAACTGAAAATATCCTTATAAAATTGAGTATTTGGTTCAAGGCAAATAAATTAACCATAAATCTAAAAAAAAAAAAAAAAAAAACTTTGTTAACTTTATCACTAGAAATAAAATTAAAGAAGATGTAAATATTTCCTGCTACAATGAAGATTTAAATCAGTCTCAAAATTCAAAATTTCTTAGGTTATTAATTGACAAAAATCTAAATTGGAAAAATCATATTGAGATATTATGCAATAAATTAACCTCAGCATGTTTTGCTCTCCGCTGCACGGATGGGAAAATAGAAGGTAATGTAATAAAACTAATGTATTTTGGGTATTTTCACTCACTAATGCAATATGGCATACTAACATGGGGAAACCGCTAAGAAGCCACAAGGGTGTTTATTATACAGAAAAGACAATAAGGATTATAAGTAATTGTAAATATAGGGATTCATGTAAACCATTATTCAAATAAACACAGTATCTTTTCGTTACCTAGCCAATGTACTTTTTCTTCTTTAACTTTCCTAAATAAAAATTTGGAACTCTTTAATCCCAATACAGCAATACATCATCATGATACTAGAATAAGTGATGACTTACAAATGCCTCAGATAAAATTTACTCTACAATTGAAAGGCATTTATGTTACATCACTGAAATTATTCAATAAACTTCCATTAAATTTAAAAAAAAACCTGTGTAGAAGAAAAGATAAACAATTCAAACTGGTATTAAAGGAATATCTAATTTCAAAAACATTTTATTCTGTAGATGAATTCTTGAACTCTTAACTTGTGAACCTTGCTTATCTGAATATGTGCGTATAGATATGTATGTATACTCTGTTTCATATAACTTTGGATATATTTGACAGCAACTTATGGGCAATACTTTTTTAGTATTTTGTAATTTGTTGCATAATGCAAGACATTTTTAGGTCTAAAATGAACCTGAAATGTCCATTTTAGCATTTGTACTGCAAAGTTTCCCTCGTGTAGTGACACAAATAACAAAACATTACAAATTATTGCCCATAAGTTGCTGTCAGATTTATCCAAACTTATATGAAATGGAGTATATACATTTACTTGCACAGATTCATATGTTTATATGTATGTGTAGCTGTGTTTATCTGTAAATGTATTTACACAAATTTTAACCTTAATTGTTGAATGTGCGTTGTATGTATGTAATATGTTCTGTAATATAATATTGTATTGACAAGTTCTACACCTTAGAGCAGCTGCACATTCAAGATCTACTGGAATGCTGTTAAATAAATAAAAAATACAGCACACATGGTCATGACAACGTCGTATGGACGTCGCAATGTCTCGTTTAGGTCGCATCACATTTTGGTCCCACTCCGATATCGCACCGACGTAGAAACTGTAATTATTTTGAGACGGAGTGTTTGCGACGTCCATCGGATGTCTATGAGACGTTAGATTATTTGTACGGCTATGGTAAAAAAAAGATTTACTTCTTTACATTAAAATGCATTTGTTAAAACTAAGTTGCTGTTTGTATTATTTACAAATATTATGTGTAATTATTTGACGTGTTTTTTGGCGAGGTCACAGGGAAAAGTAGGTGCCTTAGTGCCATTACCAGGGCACTAAGCGAGTGTCGGGCTCTCCATCCCAACTTTCCATGGGCTGCCGGCTGCTGCTGGGGCATGGAACTACCGCCCGTGTGGCTGCATCCCTTTGAGTCCTCCATGTCCTTGGTTGCGGTGGGTGTTGAACCCACGAGGTGCTTGTTTTAACAGGAAGGGTTTAGCTCCCCGAAATTCCCAGACGGGGCATCGCTCGAAGTAACACAAAATGCGCGACTATAACACTAAAATGAACATAAATCCTCGGGCGAAATTTGAGTCTACAAGGTTGGGGCGGCACTGCTCCTGGGTACGTCACTTGGTTGGACTATATAAAGTTCCGTACTAAAAAGGTTAAATGAAGTTAATATTGTCGTTACACGATGGATGCAGTACGAATGCGAAGGCCCAGGAGCCGCGGCATCGCGTGGCCGTCATCCTTCTTGCCCGGAAAAAGACTAACTTCAAAATGGCGTCCTCCCTCGTACAAGGCGAGAAAGAGTGCGGAAAAATTACTGCACTCCGCTTCCACGCATGTGAGTTAAATAGCAAATACACAAAACACTATAAAGTTGACACAATAACTACTGATGCTATAACATTATCTTAAAAAAAAACACTGATTGATTTACATAAAAAGGCTGATTTGTGTAGGGAAATTTATTTAAATGGCCTTCTGCCCCGGTCTTAATTCACATAACACTTTGTTAGATGCACTACAAGAGATTATATATTGGGTTATTTTGAATTTACACACAAACACTTCGCGCTCTCAGCGCCTGGTATCGCTCCATGCAGTTGTGATCCCTGAGTCGCGGTGGCGACTCGGGCGAACTTTTCCTTGATACTTTCTGGTGATTTCCTAACTTCGCTATTTTCCGTGTCTCGAGACAAAGTTGGTGTTGTTAAGGCCGTTGAACCTTCCAAAATGTGGCTGCACTCATCCCATATTTTCCCAACGTCTCACAGTCTGTTTCCGTACCTTGGTGTCTTGGCAATTGAACACGTTCTGTACAGAAACTGCTCAATGCCCACAGAAACGACCAATGCCTGGGCTCCTCGATGGGTGCTACAGGTGTGTGTGTTGCCTGAGCATGGTTTTGTGGTGGCTCCTTTTACTTCCTTTTGTTCTGTTACTATTCACATGGCGATATTAAGGTAGCCCTTTAGCTGTCGCCGTCGGTCGGCTTGCTGAGTTGGGCGTGTTAATACAATTACTGTGGCACCGCTGCGATGCGCCAACGGTCGCTGATGGATGTGTGTGTCAGCGCACATCATATTATTAAAGTGCGCAATCATCATATTCATTCACAGAATTATTATTCATTCTTAATTTAGTTGTAGTGTTGGCTTGGCTATGTGTGTTCAATATTGCAGCCGAATATTGTTTTATTATTTCTCGGTTTTGAATTTTGTTTTGATATGTGAATTTTTTTTCACATGCATTTTATGGGAAAATATTGACACACATTAATTTCTTGGTTTTTGTTTTCGAATTAGTTTTATAAGTTTGCTCAAGTTTATTATTTTATGACGTACGTGACCTGTTTTACCTGTTTTAAGTTTATAGGTAAATTTGCGGGATTTGAGAATGCGAAATAGTCTTGCATTGAAAGTGGTGGACATATTTTGTTATCGCTTTAAATGGGCGATATAATGAACAATTATCACAGCGCAGTAAAGTGCTTCGCATCGTAGTTACAATGCCCGTTGCTGTTTAAAGAATGAGGATTTTCGTTGTTTATAACCATTGGTAAGTCTGAGGAAGAGGTAAGCATAATAAACTGTTACCATAATAAAGTTGCGTTTGTTTGAAAAATTGTACTAGGTATAGCCTGTGTTATTGGGAAATACTATTTATTTATTTAATTTACATTCCCGTTGGATTCTGTTTAAGCAAATTGCTCAAGGATATGGAACAAGTCGAATAGTGTTTGTTCATAAAAATAGGGTAAATATTGTAGTCGTACCTCCTCTACACTTTTAAACCCACAACCTGTTGCCACGTCCGTGCGGCAGACAGCCCTCCGACAACCCTCTCCCCCCACCCCCCAAGGCTGTGTGTAAACTCGGTGTAGTGCTTAACCCTGTTCCGATATGGTTATTCTTTTTTTCATTTTATTATTTTTATAGAAGTGTACCTACAATAGAGTGCTTAGCGACGAGACAAATAGGAATAGCCTGTGAAACGGACTACGGGGGCGTTAGCAGTTGCTTCACTCGCTGAACTTGTGAACACAGCTTGAACAGCCAGCCGGCTGTTCTCAGAGAGCCACGTTTCCCCCTTGTATTTTTCTGGCCTCCAAAGTAACGTAATTTCTTTCATATTTTAGTGTCCTTTTGTAATTATTTCTGTATGCCAAAAGGTCTGTGTTTTTTTTACAGGCGACAGTGAGTGTTAAAAATTTGTAAAATATGCTTTAGTTATTTACGATAGTCCAAGTACGACCCCCATGTTACACCTGGGCAGTAATTTTTTTTTTTTTAGAACTGTTAAAAGTTATATAAACAAATAATTAAGAACCTCTACTATGTTAGTTTTAGTTGTGTTTTTAAAGTGTTGTTTGTTTTAAAAGAGTGTTTTTTTAGTTTCTTAGAGTGCTTGTGTTGACTCCAGGCTTTCGGTCCTTGCCGTTTGGCTAGGCAGTCTTCCGGCATGCGTGATGATGATAAGTCGTACCTGTCTCCGCTCGAGGTAGAACTGATTGTAAATATCGCGGTGTGGAAGTTAACTGCATGTTCTACTAGTAAGTTTGTCATGTCACCACAAGGTGTATTTCCCTGTTTCAAGTGTTCAGACATCGGGCTGCTTTGCTGGCTGTCCAGCCACTCGCGTGTACGCTCCGAGTCCTCCCTTGTGGTCAACTTAACAGTGACCACAACGTAGCTTTCTTCTTGTGGTTGTAAGCTTTCTCCCCAATTTTACGGGCAAGCCACGGAGGCCCGTACCAGGAAGACAAGCCAAAGCACTCAGTATGTCCTGTGTTGTGTTACTGCTCCAGAGTGAAATTGTTCAAATAAAACAGGCTAATTTTGAATACTGTGTGTTATCTCTACCGCTGGTTGTCTATCGGCCCGAATACCGCCAGAGGTAGTACCTCGCCAAAGAACCATCCGCCCTGAGTCTCACCAGAGTGTCAGATGCTCTCCTGTTCCCAGCCGGGTATGCTGGGAAGGCGCCCACAACCGACAGTAACCTGTAAACAAAAATCAACCCCCCCCAACGGCGACAAGTGGCGCACAATGCTTTGGCAATTTAGTGTAAATAACCGCGTAAATGTGCTAACTGAATGGGACGAAACAAGATGTTAGTTTAGGGGAAGAGCCTTATGGCTTATAGGATATATATTTTTTTTTTTTGTATCTCGTTGTGTGTTTCAAGCCAGAATAGAGTCAGTAAACGCAAGAAATTCAGTGGTCACGCAACACGGTAGAGCCACGGGGGTAGGTCACCATCTTGGGCAAGCCAGCGAAGGTCGCGCACGAAGGCAGCCATTGTTAGCCGGCAAGTTTCCCCCCTCTCCAACTGCGCTAACGAAACTGAGTCACCCCACACTGCAGACGCGCAACGGAAAAATGCACGGACGAAAAACGGACAATCACTGCGATGCTACCGGGGCAGAATGTGAAGTGCGAATCGTGCGGCCTGTCCGAGGAACGCACTTACAGGGTGGGGAGGTATGGTGGCACCTAATTTGCACGTGTAGTCACGCGGAACACAGCAAGAAATCATGGACTAATGTTTTGTTGGATGTGAACATTCCTGAATCGAACGTAAACCGGTGTGACTTACCGCGATGTGACGGAAAAACACAGGGTAAATAGTAAAGGTAACAAATAACTACACGTTTAAAATGTAGAATTATCTGGCAACAAAACAAGAATGAGTTTCAACACATTTAGACATACTGCCATCTATTGGTAGACTCGCTGTGGATGATTTGTAGCCGCCATGTTGGTACAGTTTGCACTATGCTACACTGTCTTGCACTTTTGTAGGCGAGGTCATTTGTAAGCACATGTCGGCATGACAGCGAGAGAGTTTAGGAAAAGGTTGATTGGGTCGAAAAATTGAGAAGAGGAAGGTTAAACAAATCCTTTCCACAGGGCTGAGGCCTAATTGCAAGAAGAAAATAAAATCATCATCACGCGTGCCTGAGAACTGGTGAGCCAAACGGCGGTTGGCTCGACGCTCCCGGCAAGGACCGGAAGCCTGGAGTCAACACAAGCACTCTAAGAAACTAAAAAAAAAAAACCCTTTTAAAACAAACAACACTTTAAAACACAACTAAAACTAACATAGTAGAGATTCTTAATTATTTTTTGTATAACTTTTAACAGTTCTAAAAAAAAATTACTGCCTGGATGTAATGTGGGGTTTGTACTTGAACTATCGTAAATAACTAAGTAATATTTTACAAACTATGAACACTCGCTGTCGCCTGTAAATAACACAGACCCTTTGGCATACAAATATAATTACAAAAGGAAACTAAAATATGAAAGAAATAACGTTACTGCGGAGGCCAGAAAAATAAAAGGAGGGGAACCTGGCTCTCCGAGAACAGCAGACTAGCTGTTTAAATGGTGTTCACAAGTTCAGCGAGTGGCTCAACTGCTAACGCCCCCATTCGTCCATTTCACAGGCTATTCCTATTTGTCTCGTCGCTAAACACTCTTCTACCAGAGGGACATTCGGAGTCGGGTCGCTCGGCGTCGGGGAACACAGCCAGTCATACAAACTGTCAATCTCGGAGATTGGTCTCCCGCCAGTCTGTGGATGGGCGGGGGTTGGTATTCGGTCGTTAGTAGGCGGCGCCAGTATGTCGGGGGGCGGCGTCTCCTCATCGGGGGGCAGCGTCTTGGGTCTGTGTTTCTAGTTCCTCCAGGGTCTTGCTCCCTTCTGGGCAGCGGCTCAGCACGTTACATCCATGGGTCTTGCTCCCTCCAGGGTAGCGGCTCGGATACCCTTCGTGTGAGTCTTGCTCCCCTACTGGGCAGCAGCTTGTTACATACTTCCCGACTGGGTCTTGGTGGCGCCCACAACCATGGATCCACTCACCTGTGCTTCACCCAGCTGCACCTCGAGGGGCAAACACATTATCACCTGTGTCCACTGCAAATCAAATTTCCACCATTCGTGCCTTGGGTGGGAAGATGTCGCTGTACCTCCCCAAGTTTTCTTTGCTTGCCAGGGATGTCAGGTAAAACCTTCACAAGCAAAACCAGAAAAGCAGAAACCTCAACGCTGCTTCGCCACAGACTGCCCACGAACTGGGTTAGTCATAGTCACTTGCCGGACCTGCGACCGAAGATACCACCTTTCCTGTCTCGGGTGGGAAGACACCCCACTCGATGTCACAGGGCTCTCATTCAATTGTGAGATCTGCCGAACGCAAACCTCACAACCCACCAAATTTCAAGTTCACTCGCCACCCCGGTCCTTCCAGGGGCAAGAACATGAAGACCCTCAACTTATCCTCAGCCAGTGGGAAAAAGTATTTCAGGCACAAGGGCTACACCCTGCTGGATGGCTACATGCTGTTAGCCCCCTGATCCAAGGAGAAGCTGAAAAGTGGTGGCACACATACGAGGGTTTATTTGATTCATGGAAAGAATTCAAAGAAGGGCTGTTAAGACAATTTGGTAACCAGTCTTGCATCGCCCAACTAACTGCACGACTATATGGAGTGAAACAAACAGATCATGAAGACGTGCAAACCTTCCTGTTGCGGAAACAGAAGCTGTTCCAGCGCTTGTACCCTAACCAAGATATAGGTCCCTTCCTTCCAACACTTACAGAACTGCTACTCCCAAGCCTCCGGCCATTCTTGAGGAACCCAAGACCTTACCAAATGCAAGATTTAGTGACCAGAGCCATCGAAGTACAAATGGATTTCCAGCAGACTCAGGCTTACATCATAGCAAGTACAGTGCAGTCAAGCACCAGGAAACGAGTTCCTGACCAGACAACACCCAAATGCTGGCATTGCCCAGACTACCACTTACACAAGGATTGCAAAGTGGCACAGCAGCGGTTGTATCCTCAACTATGGAACAATACAAGCCAACAGGCAAGAGAAAGGGAGTTCTCTAATACTCGCCTGCCTAACAGAAGAGAGGTACACCAACCCAAGTCTGTTCGAAGCTTGACTGACACGAACATTGGCCAGATAACCAGCATACAGCATGATGAGTCAAAATCGCTTCCACGAATCCCAGTCTATGTTGGTCTCAACAAGGCAGCAGCCCTGATAGACACTGCAGCAACCACCAGCTTTGTGAAATCCCAATTGGCCAATACATCAGAAACTACCATAGAGCCCTTGTTACAGAAAGCCAAACTGGCTCAAGAAGGTGCCACCATCGCTCTTCGAGGACAAGCAAAATTAAAATTCCTTATAGGAGACGAACCTCAAGAAGCAGAATGCTTGGTAGCTGATGAGCTTGTAGAAGTCCTCATCCTTGGGCAAGACTGGCTTGAACAACAACAAGCTGTAATTGATTTTAAAGCCAGAGAGTTCCATTTTGGCACAAAACCCTGGGGAAAGACATGTTCAGCACCAACCATGTCACTGGACCCAGAAGGGAGGCTGACCAAAACTCCCTCTCCCAACCTTCGGGAGCAGGAAGGACTCAGCCAACATGAAGGGGAAACGATGTTAACTGACCAACATCAAGCAGCCCTAATGGACCAACACTCAGAACCCCATACCTGGATGCCAACTATGGAAAAAACAAATCCACATAACTCGCCAGAAAAGGACATCTATCCTGAACTGTCCAAGAAAACCTGGCAGACAGAAGTGCCCAATGTGATCGGACGACACCAACCTCGCACAAGTTGGATAATGCAAAGTCATGGAGCACATGAATCCTTTAGCAACAACAATGAAGAGGAGGAACAAGTTGACCTTAATGCCTAACAACTACGACCAAGGGAAAAACTGGCAAGACCTAGACACCGGCATCCCGAATGTGTAGTGTGTGTGCAGTGGCCCCGACACAGAGACAGCCCAGGGACTGAACCCCTGCGTGCTGGCTCTGGGGCGAAAAATTCAAATCAACCTGTAGCCGAGGTCACAAAGGGAGGGGGGCGAATTGTCATGCCGACATGTGCTTACAAATGACCTCGCCTACAAAAGTGCAAGACAGTGTAGCATAGTGCAAACTGTACCAACATGGCGGCTATAAATCATCCACAGCGAGTCTACCAATAGATGGCAGTATGTCTAAATGTTTTGAAACTCATTCTTGTTTTGTTGCCAGATTATTCTACATTTTAAATATGTAGTTATTTGTTACCTTTACTATTTATCCTGTGTATTACCACTTCTAGTGCCTGTATCACTTTGCTATGTTGAATATAATATGCCATGATTTAGTGTAACCATAACTGTTACTTGTAAACAGTGACTGATATAATGTTCCAAAGTTAGCATCGTTAGAGCTCTCCATCCCGCCATCCTCGGTGGGGAATAAACCTCTTTCAGTGAAATTTCCTTAGTTTCATATTAGATTCTCTGTTCCTAGTTCCTCTAGGGTCTTGCTTCCTTCTGGGCAGCAGCTCAGCGTGTTACCTCCATGGGTCTTGCTCCCTCCAGGGTAGCGGCTTGGATACCTCTTCTGTGAGTCTTGCTCTCTGCTGGGCAGTGGCTTGTGACATCCTTCCCGACTGGGTCTTGCTCCCGCCAGGGTAGCGGCTCGTCCCACCCTTGCCAATTGGGTCTTGCTCCCGCCAGGGCAGTGGCTCAACCCCATGGACACGTCATCGCTCCTGTCACCCTAACCACATCTGTCGCCAACTCATTCCAATCCTTTACTGCTCTCACCATCATAGTGTATTTACCTCTCTCTGTCCTCTTCCCCACCCTCTGTATCTTCCACCCATGATCACCCCTTCACCTGAATATACCACTCTGAATCATGTCACCCAGTTGTGCCCACCCACCCCCCTCCCAACCTTAAACATACTTACCAACCGCTCTACTCTCCTGCAGTGTGCTCCACCCCAGTCCTCTCACCATTACTGATGGTTTGAAATCCTCCTCTCTCTCTCTCCCTGTGTCCTCCACTTATTTGTGACCCACCTAGAAGCCCTTCTCTGCACCTATGTGGGCTTTGTAAGTCTGGTGGTAGCCTAAACTAACTGCTGTCATTTTTCTTTGGCTAACTCTGTGGTGTTGATCCAACATATTTTGTCAACTACCATGTTTGAGCTGGAATAATTATTTTAAATTGCTTGTAAGGAATGAGGTAACGTTAAGCAAGGAGTTTCTGTACATTATTCTACCAATATCAAGACTAAGTAATGTAGTTAAGTAAATACAATATCATAGACACTTAGCAGAGGAAGAAAACTAGGAGTACAAATGTATATAGATGGGAAGGGCAGTATTAGAAATAGCTTCAGAAAATAAGTAATTAGGCTATTGATGCAGCGTGACTTAGGGTGAAGAAGGCAGGAAGTGAGAGAGTGGTGTCTAAAGAGAGAAAGGCTCTAGGTATGCTGGTTTTAAAATGAACTGTCACAAAAGTAGAAGAAATAAGGGAGTATGGTCTTAATATTGGATTTAAAATTTATAATGCAAAATAAGTAACCTCGGCTATTTTGTTGTGCTGTTGTTCGGGACAATATTTCTTCGTTGTACTGCCATTGTAAACAAGAATTTATGATGTCAATAACCTTAAGCTTTTCATCACATTCGTCTTTCCGCACGGCACTATGGGGCATTGACAGGAATGTCAGTCTTTTGAGGCGGGGATGGTTAAACATGTTTAAATGGGGTATAGCAAAGTAAAAAAGAGTGGCTGAGTTTAATTTTACTACACAATATGAAATAGTGGTATCAAATGGAAGAACAGATTAATCCTTTGGGTACTCTTTTTTTTATTTCACTGTATTAGATTCAAATAGTATATTTGTAAATGTTCTCTGCCTGAAAACGTATAAAATTACTATCAATTTTTGGTATGGGGTTGTTTGTGACTGTCGCAAGTGTCTTAGCGTGAAAAGGCCCTAAGAGAGCTTGGTTGTTGAAACTGTACATAGACACTGCCTTCGCGATGTAAAGCATGAGATTTGTCATATCAGATCCAAATAACCCCAGGGAAAAGAACATAAGTATTGTGTACAAAATGTTATAAACATATAGTTTGCATTGTGTGTGTGTGTTTCTATGTATGTTTGTGTGTGTAACGCCTATGTGTAAATAACCCACAGAATAATGTTAATACAAATAGTTGCCCTAAATCAAAGGCCACGTTCTTCTGTTAATATTTCCCCATTATTTTTTTTTTCATTGGACCTAGGTTACATGAAATTTAGATCAAAAATAATTGTCAAATTATGCAAATTTCTCCAATTATTGACGCTTTCTGGAGGGTGGGTCAGCCATTCAAATGTGTTCACATAATATATGTTAAAGGAAAGAAACCACATGTTAGGGAAAAACTTGCAAGTACCTTGGCATGAACATTGAAAATATTGATTCCAAACTGGCCTTTTCACACAGTTTTATCACAAAATCTACTCTTCAGTTTGAAGCAAAATTAATCAAGAGATCTAAAGTGTACCAGTAATTTGCTACATGCTTTCTACCAAGGAAGTGATATGGTTACTTTTTAAAGTCACACTAAATGCCATGTTAGTGCATTGTGGACACAGGTAACCTTTCTCACTTCTTCGGTTCTAAGGCCATGTCTCAATTCACCCAAAGAGTGCTCTTTCGTGCTCTCGCTCTCGCATATACATCAGTGAGAGCACTCTCTGCCTGTCACAATTGTTCGCCGAGAGTACGAAAGAGCGAGAGCACGAAGTTGTATACTCGCTCTCACTCTCTCGTGCTCTCTGGCATACGCCATCTTGATTACAGCTATGGTTTGATGTTACTGAAGAAATGTGTGACATATATTGCAATTATTTCAATATTTATTATTTATACAAAAAATTATTTCCAATAACCAGTTACCTATGACGAGAAATTCAATAAATATTTTCGGTCGTAATATACCTTTAAATTCGCAAAATAAAACATTTTGGCATCGCATATAAACAGCTATTTCCGCTTGAATCACGGCGCCGGTAAGTTTAAAAATTATTATTTGAATAGATCACAAATGTATTTAATATGTACGCACTTGTAACCTCTGCATCGTATGTTTACAAATACGAGAGATCATCGTCCCAATTGGAGAGAACGAGAGTGGCCAAGAGCTCTCTCTTGTTATGCGAAAGAGTACTCTTTGAATTGAGACACGGCCTAATCTTCAGATGCATACATCATCTCCTGTTTGTTGGCACTCTCAACTGTTTAAATAAAGTAAAACAGCACTGTGCATAATATTTTTTTGGAACTTAGTTGATTTTACTACAGTTTAAATAATAATTTAAAAATAAAAAGAGTATGAATATGTGTTACCGTTGGTTTCACTGCAATAATAATCTTGGTAGTGTCGACTATTGTTATAACAGTAGGCATATTTTAGCGGTTGAATTGGTAGCGGTACCTGTGAACAGAGCATTTTAGCGCTCCTGTTTACAAGGGTGTTTGCAAACATGCTGCAACCAGGCTGAGGGTGTTTGCACGTTTCTGGCAACCGAGGCAGGAGGACGGTTGCAGGGTTTGTTCACAGGATGTTTCCCTTTACTTTTATTTCCTGTTTTGTTTCGAACAAATCTGAAACCAAAACAAACTGTATTTATGTGAAATATGGACGAAAATTAAGTTATTTTAAAATAAAATTAATTATTCATCATATACTGGTGCACAATCAAATTTATTTCTACAATTTATTATGTTGTACATTTTAAAAAAAATAGTGAAAGTAGTCTATTTTCCAATAAATGTATTCGTGAAGAAGTATTTTCCTTTATACAGTCCAATTCTATTCCTGATAAGACAAAAGCAAGTACACAATTTCGTAACTCCATGGTAGTAGCCATTTATGTTCACTGAAAATTGCATTTTAGCGATTTCTTGTAAATGCAAACAGATTCGGAAAACGCTTGCTAACAGCTTGTGACCAATTCAACCGCTAAAATACGCCTACTGCTGATGAGGAGGCCTACTGAATGTCGTGTTAGTGATTATTGGATTCATGCACCTGGGTGGCACTCTGTGTAATGCTAGAATTTTTGCTGAAAACTTTGAGTGTTTGGTACTCAGGATATTGTGGAAGCAGCACCAACTAAATCTGATGTGACAATTGAGCCAAAACATGTGCTCTGAAATCATTCAGATGCACATATGAATAAAATAGTCATAATGAAAGTTCCTAAAATGAGCACTGGAAAACTATTAAAATTTGTTTTAGCAAATGTTCATAATCTGGCAATTCTGTTCAAATAACATGTTTTGTGTAAAATAATATGTTTGATAGTTTTGGACATTTTATATACAAGTGAAATATATTTAAAAATGTAGTTTTATTAAATATTTAAATCACAGCTAAATTTCCGTAAATACTAAGTCACTTGCAGGGTCAAAATGTTTACTATTCTCTGTTCACTCTTAGTTGAATTTTAGGATAAACAAGCAAATTATAAACAAACATGTTCATTGGCTACCTACCGCCATGCACTGTGATCTTGCATAAGAAATAGATCTTTGTTATCTGTCGTGTACATATAAATTTACTACTCCATCACTTAATGAGAGAGTTTTATTAACAAATATCTAAAATATACAGACGTTACAAACACAATCTACGATGCTATATGCTTATTACTTTAACTATGGTTAGCGGACGACACGTCCGTACAGTTGGTTCACGAGTTATTTAACGACTGACGCACTGCTAAACGTACGAGTTTCTTGGTACACTTGCCAGTATTTTGAGACGTACGATACTCTGAAGATACCAAAATGTTTAGTTTAGTAATAATTACCACAGTAAAAATATGTCAGAAATATCACAATCAGATATAATATTTTATTTTTTCAAAGTATTTTTGGACGTTAACGCGTCAATGTTGTGGTTACTGCGAATGTTTTCTTTCGTTCGTCCGTTTTCCGTTCCAGTTCATCCGAACCACGGCCGCGTGGTCCGAACCAAAGTTCCTTGTTCTATATTGTTCCGTCCTCGCATCGGTTTATATTTACGTCGCTTGCAGATTGGGTTATGTGATGCTGGATGTGAACAGTAAAAATGTCTTGCATGGTTTTCGAAACGTGGATATATGTCTTCATTACTGAACAAACTGTGGTGACATTTATAAGCAGTGGCGGCCGGTCAACGTTTTGAGCTCAGTGCTCTGAATATAATGTCCTTCACCCCCTCCCCCCCTAAATCGCTATACTTTCCTTCCCTACTAATAATCATATTTTTAACTCAAAGGCATAGAATTTTTCCTTACATGTATTGAGAAATTACACTGTGTTTCATGGTAAGCAGTAATGTAACCAATAAAGTGTGTTGTAAAAAACTTTTAACTTAAAGAATTAAGTTTAGTTTTGTATTAATTGTAATTTATAATTACTCTTATCTTTGAAAACATAATATTTAGCAATATTCTCAGAACACGTCTGATCAGCAGATATTATAATAATATGTCAAACATGTTCAGCAGCCATAATACACACGTTCACATTGTTATACTACTGTTGCATGGCTTAGTCTGCGCCTTCACATACGTATGCAACTTACCCAGCAATATGAAACTGGTTTAGCTTCCAAAAGGAAAAAAATGCTTACAGACAGTTTGTGATATTGTGAGTAGCCTACTTAAAACAAAAGCCCTGTTTAATTTCTATTTTCAGCCAGATTGTATCATTCCGCTGCATATTAACAAAAAGATTACCACTTGTTTTTATTTAAGTTATATTTAACGTGTAAAATCTTCTGTTAATCTCCTTTAACAAATGTTACATGCTTAACAGAAGTTGGTGAAACCGAGCCAAGGACTTTTTTTTGTGGCAACCTACAATGTGTAGGTACTCATTAAATACACAAGCAATAACTTAACGGGAAGTCAGTATCCTACAATTTCAGTTTCTGTGTATTTGTTCCTACTGCATTCCTTCTGTGTTTCCTCACGATTAATACCTAACTCGTAGATAAAATGCCAACAATATCGCATGTGAGACGTCATTAGAGTTCAGCTTGTCTAAATGCAGGCGCAATTTTATAACATACACGAAGTAGGCCTACGCATATCTTCAGCACCGCATCGGCATATCATTTTGATGCGATTAAATAACTGTGCGCAGCTCGTTTTATTATTAACTAGGCCTTAGGCCTACGATATTTATGATTACAATTACGAAACACGTAAATAAAAGTGTGCAGTTCATACCTACCACGTCACATTCGGAAAACAAACTTGCCACTAATAAACCACGGATACAAACATTAAAATAATGTTCTACTTACCGTCAAGCAACACAGAATTTTCACAAAAATGAATCAATATTTTAAAATTCGACTTACCAATTTACCCCATCATCAAACGTCGGTAATGCATTCATTGTGTCAAAGACTAACAACATAGATTCTACGGCAGTTCATTATTTATGCACAGTATCATGTCACTCACACCCGCAACTTACAATAATAATACATAGTAACGTACTATTCATAAAAGTTATTCTAAATCAGCTACACATCCATGCAACACCGAAAATTACTTTGTTTACCAGTCAGCAATGTACAACCACGTGCGCGACGTGAGTGGCCATCATTGTCAACACGCTGACGTAACTGTCGCGCGCTTGCGCAGTAGATAGCAGGGCTACTCTGCTCATTGCATGGAGCAGGTGTTGATAAAGGCGAGGTTCCCGCGTCTCTCTACGCCTCTGACTTGGACAGGGGGTAGGAAAGAGGAGTGACAGCCGTACGCTAGTCCATGGGAGCACCGAGCCAGGTTTACACCATAGAAAAGGGCGGCTTACACGAGCGAAATTACTTGAGAAAATTCCGTCCGCCTTAAAACTTAGCGCAAAGCAGTCGATCACGTATCAAGAAAGGTTTGAAGTATAAATTGTAGCATATTACCTGAAATTTAATGAAATTAAGTACACAATAAATTTGTAAAAGTTTACTCAGTGCTACAGCACGAGAGCACGGCCTTACGCACCGCCACTGTTTATAAGGCAAGAATAAAAATCTCGCAAAGCAATCTTTTATGTATAAAAAAACAATGTGTGTCGTGAATTATCGAAGATTGTTTGGTGATTTATAAAAGTAATTTTTCCAAAACGAAGTACAAAATAATCTAGGAGGACTTTACAGGAAGTTTAATCACTCATCTTGTTGACAACTTTTTTCTGCATAAAGTACCAAATTTTCGTTACGTTAATACCGGAATATTTGAATACAATCGTTAGTCATGACTTGACAATTACTATTAAATTTAGAAATATACAGTAATTACACATGATGTCAATATTTTTTATCAAGCTTTTGTGTAATTTTTGTTTCCCTATGTCGATAATACGTACGAAATTATCACGCAATATTGTTTCAATATATACGGTGTTGTTGTTTCCTATGATGCCGACTGTACACACTTATGTCGGTTGGAAATAGTACGTCGGTGCGACGCACAAATTGAGCCAATTAGAGGCTAGCGAGCAATGATATTACTTTATTTGTTTACTTCCGAACTCATTTTAGAATGAACTGAGAATAATACTGTTCACTAGCAATGAGACATTATTGGTGATCATAGTGTTCTTCAGCAATATTATGTGATGCAGTGGGAATGTTTTAAGGTCCACAGATATATAGCTAACAGTACCCGGGACACTGGAACTGTAAACAGATGACACACACACACACACACACACACTCAGCTGAGTCGCTCTGTTGTCACTGTGTATGAGACCGGCCTGCGACAAACAACTGTCTGGCGAACCAGAGAGGACTCACATGCAAAAGCATGTGCCAATATCCAAAAGCAACTAGCAAGCAACAATTGATTGAAATAGTACATATCAAAATAATTTTTCCTCTTGTTTTATTTCTTAAGTTTAGAATGCTAGTTGGTATAGTATGTTTTAAATTTTGAGGTATAGGGCCAATCATTTTTGTTTCTGTGATACGCATATAAGGCAGGGTCGTTGATTGCGAGGTTTCCTACTATGAATTGTAAAACTGTTTCAAATTTTTTTTTTTTTTTTTTTGCGCAATCAGGCAACAGATTTGATGTGGAAAAATGTCACAGCCAAAAAATTAAGAATAAAATTGGTACAATCTGATTGGGTACAACTGAATATTTTTGTGGAATTTATGAGCTTTAGTTGAATTGAGTGCAAACAATTATATGTATATATGCATGGTGGCTGTTTTGCAGGAATAACTCTATCAGAAGATCTACAGTGTTGTTGTTCGATATCAACCTCTAATTTCTGCATCCAACGGTGGTGAAAATGACCTTTTCTAACATCAATGTGCCACAAGCTTCTGTGCAGCTAAGTTCTGGCAATTTCAGCTGTAATATCAAAGCAGAAATATGAACTGAACTTACTTAATGTAGACAGCTATCAGTGACTAAGAAGATGAAACTTGGAACTCAGTTCGGCCCAACAGTGGATCTAATGTATTTAAAATACTGTTGGGGTAGGTGTATACATATATGTTTATTATTTTCCAAGTCTTAAGAATATCATGTTACTAGACAATAAGCCCCATTTATTTAAACAAATGATCAAATATTTCTCAGTACACAAGCCTTTTATGATATAAAAATTATAATACCTTTGTTGCGAATAATTCTGGCACAGATTGTTAACTAAGTTGTTATTACAACAATGCATTGTACTGTAACTGTTAAGGCTTGTTTAAAATGTGGAAGTGTTGGTTCATGTGTAGTAACAATTATGAATGATTTTATTTGTTAACGTATATTTATAATATGTATTTTTTGTGTGATTTACTGGCATTAATGACTGTGACTAATGCCATGTTTCAAATGTGAATATTTTTTAACATCAGTTACCCTTTATATATTCTGTGATTTTATCATAGGTAATCTAATTGTGGCATTGATGATTGTTATGTGCATGTACTTGTGTGCGTGCACGTGCACATTTTTTTTGTATGAGGGTTATTGACGAACGCTATATCCTTTGTGTCATTGGAGATGTAAATTTGATCAAATTGGAGTGAATTTTAAAATACACTAAATAAAAAAAAATATTCAAGCAATAAGTAACATTTGCTTACCATTTTCAAAATTTGAGTATAACTTTAACTGTGTAAACTGTTAATTGTTTCATTTGTTTTAGACAGCATTATATTTAATTTAATTTTACATATTTTCTGATCACCGTGCTGATTAACGGGAAAAAAAGTTTATCAATAATGTTTTGCTACCTTTTTTGTCATTTGTTAATTTTGAATGTAATATTTGTTTGCTTTTGTCTCCATTTATATTTTAGTATTTGTATTATATATTATTTAATAATAATTTGTTTGGTACTACCAGTTTTGGTGAATTTTGTTGCTTTTTGTTGAATCCATGGGTTGTTTAGTCCATTTAATTTTATTGCGGAAGTATAGTAGTTTTGATCACCCATGCGCATACAGTAAGTTTTTGTCTGTGGTAAGGAAATGGTCAAGAGCAGGAGTGGGAAACTCAAATAGACCAAGTTGGGAACTGTTAGCTTCGGTACCAGCTGGTATGAGGGCAGCACCAACACCAAATTTCCTAATAATTTTCAAATATTTTGAATATTGTCGGTCGCCATTTTCCGTCGAGCAGTTTAAATGTTATTGGATGTTATGATTTTGAGGTTATAATGTAAGACGTAAGTTTTTCCGCGAAGGTATTTTTAAAAATTGGATCACATCCTTTAAATCGTAAGTTTAGGATTGTGTCTTAGTAATGATCACTGTCTAAGAGGAAGAGGTCTTGACACTGCGTATGCTTACCAGCAAGAGAAAGTGACCCCTTCATGTCGCCGAGCGCTAGTAGTAATTTGGTGGAAGACTTGTCTTCTTTACATCTCGCGTTTTAACATTTTTGCAATTATTTACATAAAATAATGTCGATAAGGTAAGCTGATATATCATATGCATGTTCCATGTCCATAAATGTATTGGCATGTGTGGAACTGTTTATAAAAGTAAGTTGAAGAAATATATTGTGTATTATTGTTTTAGTGAACGTATTCGAACAAAAACTATATTTCATGCCCTACAAAATTTTAGAATCGTTGCAATGTGCGTCTACATGCAAAAGATTGAAAAATAAAATTTTATTGTTGTAAAAAAATGTGTTCCAATACAAAATTACATTCCCATTTTTTTCTTCGATATAATACTCGCAATTCCGGTAACAACTTCACATTTTAAGCAAAGCCAAATACAAAAACAAAACAAATCTTCCACCAAATTACTACTATCGCTCGGCGACAAGAAGGGAGTCACATTTTATTCCTCAGTGTCAAGACCTCTACCTTCATAGACCGTGGTAATGACTTTTAGCTAGATTAATGAATCGTGATCACATACTGTAGTTTTCTTTGTCAGCTTGTATATTAAAGTGAGTAAAACAGCATATTGGCTCTTATTTCAGACAGACGTTTTACCAATGCTTGACTAGAAATAATTAATTTCAATTACCTTTAATATGTACTGTATTACAATGTAGCAGTTTCACTTCATTATCGTGTTAAGGTTTGTATATGAAATGATCGTTTCCAGCACAACACAAAATTATCGCAAAATATTAACTGACCTAGGTTATCAATTTGATTTACTTATGCTTTTAGAAATATATGTAATGGATCATCCCTACAATAACATATATTGTCATAAAACAGAGTTCGTATATACCTGGTTTAATAGTTTTTTTTATTTATTTAATTACAGCTATACAAGTATATGGACAATTATTAAACTAAATATTACATAGTATATAAATATTTTCAGGATGCACAAAATTACATAATCAGATGTTTTCAGTTTGTAACCCCATTATCAGAACTTTTCAGGGTGTAATTACATTATCAGATGTTTTCAGGTTAAAATATTTGTCTGATAAACAAAGTCGAAAGAAATTACATTAAAATTATTGAACATAAAATCGATTGTGTTACGTACTCGATACACAAACGAGATATATAGTCAACATAGAGACGCTCGTTAGAGACGAGCGTCTCGAGACAGACACTGGACGCGACGACTGCGCATGCGCACGTAATATTTTCTACTAAAAATGGAATAGGAAACGGACTGAACCGATCGTGTTTACGTCATGACGACCTTTTGTTTACTTTTTAGTATATAACAGATGTTGCGGTTTGGCTTTCCAGCGATTACTGTTGATCGTATTTGTTTGCAGTGAAAA
>PNEQ01048066.1:0-29474 GCA_003012365.1 Medauroidea extradentata
TGGAAGGCAATCCAAGCGAGGAGGAGTCTGGAAGGCAATACAAGCAAGGAAGAGTCTGGAAGGCAATCCAAGCGAGGAAGAGTCTGGAAGGCAATACAAGTGAGGAAGAGTCTGGAAGGCAATCCAAGTAAGGAAGAGTCTGGAAGGCAATCCAAGCAAGGAAGAGTCTGGAAGGCAATACAAGCGAGGAAGAGTCTGGAAGGCAATACAAGCAAGGAAGAGGATTGGAAGGCAATCGAAGCAAGGAAGAGTCTGGAAGGCAATCCAAGCGAGGAGGAGTCTGGAAGGCAATCCAAGCAAGTAGCGAGTGCGCATCTCTTAGCTTGTCTTCGTCGCAGTGCGCGGGCTGCAAGAGAAGCGATGTGGCCTCCTCGGAACTCTTCGGTCATTTACACGGCTGTTAGACCTATTACACATACGTGGTACGAGTCCTTGGCTGTATTGCTCGTCACCTGGCATATATTCTCTTCGCAGCAGAGTGTTGACAACAAGGAAGCAGCGCTTCGCTTTCATCTCATGACTCGTTCTATCTTCACTTCGCACCAGTGTGCACGCTCATTAAGGCTATGATAATGCATTTAATTCAAACAAATTCAAATAACTAAATTTTTTTTTACCAAACGCTTTGAAAAAATTTGAGACTCTGTACAGTCACACGGTACACAATTTTGTCAGAGCGTTTTTTAAAATAATGTACCGTTAGCTAGCAAAAAATTATTTTGTTTTATTTTGGCTTATTTTAATCACAAAATATGTAATATTTCAGGGGAAAAATCTAGAAATAAGTTTGGTGTATTGCAGCAGAAAAATTCAGATACAAACGATGTTATAACTGTTCAAACTGTAAGAATGAATTTTTGATATATGTATTAATATGCGTTAGAAAAAATCTTCTCGAACCCACCGCAAAACTAAAGAGCGAGACAGTAGGGGCCTAACTGTAGCAACCATAATGCACAATGATTCAAATATTTTTAAAGAAATTCAATAAAATGTGCTTTGGCATTCTAGAAATGAAGGGTTGGAAAGCCAAGTGTTATAAGTGCATTTTAATGAAACATGAGTTTAGTGCATATTTTGGTAGTTTAAGTGAAAAGTTAATAGTTTTGTCGCCGAGAGCAATGTGTGACACAGTCTCGTAGGCCATAATTTGGTGGTATTTTATAAAACAGCTGTCATAAAATATGTTGTTAGTGTGAGAAGCGAAGATGTTATGAATGTCACACACCTCGGCTTCTAAGCCCTTCAAATATATTTCTGAAATTTTGTAGCAACTTTCGGTCTAGCATCTCTAAACTGACAATACGGATAAACTTACGTTGTAAATTTTGAACAGTGAACGTGTGCATCACTGTCTCGACAGTGATTAGCGGATTGCTGTCATGACACGACTTTGACTAGAGTAAGCCAGTTTAAACAAGGAAATAATTCGTAGGTTTGTCGCGTCCTTGGCTTTTTGCGGTCAGAAGCCAGTGGAGAATCGAGTATGACCAGTTCATGTTGCCGGTATTGACTTATCTCCATTTATATTCCATGTAATATTAGTTCAGTGTTGCCAAGTATTTACCATATTGAACGTCATGCATACTTCGGTCGGTTTTATAATCTACGCAACAACGTAAACAAAATCTATGCATACCTGTTTATGAAATACGCACGAAACGCAAGTACGCACGACCGTAACGCGAGAGTTGGCTAACTCTAAACTTATTGTTGCGTTTCACAGACTTCTCTATCGCCGTCTTGTTTGTCGAAAATATTTGAAGCTAGTGGCAATTGTCTTTAGAAGGCTGTAATTTCGCCATTTCAATACATGTTTGTTTGTGTTCGTTTTGGTTGCATCTTAAAATTCACGGTGCCTATATGTATATGGTTACTTATTCAAAATACCGCAACAATCGAATATTAAGAAATAAGGGATATGTGACAAAACATATATCGTAATGGAAAAATACAGAGATACATTCTGTTGCCACTTCGTCATTTTGAATGGTTGTGTTGATTACATCGTGTCTCTTGCGATGTTTATAAACGACTGGAATTTGGTTGCGGGTTTTTACGAAATGCATTTGTAGCGTTCTTGCTTTGTTTTTACTTCACTGTGACTTTGTTATGTCTACTCGCTTACATTATTCTGGCGCCATCTCACGTGTTTCACCTGCTCACAGCAGCTTACGTTGTTCTGGTACAGAGTTAATCATGTGTTCATAGAGAAGTCAGTCTCGTGGTTCAGAGGCAGAACTCTTCCAGTTGAAATGTTACCTTACCCAGACAAACCTCTTGATAAACAAATTCCTTTTAACTGTAAACTACATTTCAGATCACGGTCGTAGAATAACAGGTCTGGACACTCGCCTATCTAACAATTATACGGAGTTGACCCCGTCATGACTGAAAGCGCCACTAGCAATGGAGTGTTGTTTTAACATTGCAGTATAGCGTGGTACTAGCAGTTCTCTTAGCAGCTCCGACACGAGATAGCTCCTTGTAATCCCATTTGCGCAATGTTAAAACAACCCCAGAGTGCCAGTGGCGCCAATCAGTCGTTACAGGGTCAATTTTCAACTCCAAGTGTCCAGACCTGTTCCTCTATGGCCGTGTTTCAGATGTTTAAACTTGGGGTAGTTATGTGCTTAATGAACAAAATGAGACAGGCCAGTGACAATAACAAAACACTATGAGAGCAAAGCTGGGGTTTTACAGATGTTTTGCAAGGTATCTGCGAACAGCAATGGACAATTTATATATAAGTATGTAGTTTTATATATTAAATGTGAATTGAAGTAAGAAGCTAGTAATTGTAATTTCATTTAAATTAAAAATTAAGACTTGCAGTCCTTAAAACACATTTCAGGTTATGGTTTTATTAAACTGCAATTAATGCAGACTCGTTTTAGTAGAAGAAAAACTTCTATTAAATCGGATATCTTGTTTCACACTTTCTCTGTTGTTTCTGCTACTAATAATCTATGGTAGTGTTGCCAACTAACACACAAGAAGTTTGATTGACTTTAACAAGTTTGTACAGGATCATTTATTTACTTTTTTGACCACGTATTCGGTATCCGTAGCAGCTAAGATCTCTAGGTCACGTTTCAAGACCATCTGAGACGGACAGAGAGGACGCTTACTCTCGCCTCTGATCACGTTTTATTAGCTGTGTCCGCATCACATATATTTAATGCAAGTTTTATGATTGGTGCAATCAAATAAAAACGCCTCTTAACAAACACACGTGACCAGTAACCAAACAAGAGTAATAGTTGTGAATATAAACTTTTTTGGACATACGCCATTGCGGGCCATTGTTGCCGTATTGAAGGAAATCCCATAATAAAAAAAAAAGGAAGAGAAGCCAGTAAGCTATAGTCAACACACATAATTCATACAGATAATTCGTGTAATGAATTTAGTCACATTCCTTTCCTTTCATGAATTGTCTGTACGTGTTATGTCTGTTGAATACAGTTTACTGGCTTTTCTGCCTTTGTTTTTGTTTTATTGTGGGTTTTTCTGCAATACTCCTACATTCGCCTGCAATGGCGTACGTCCAAATAACTCTGATGTTCAAATACGAACCCGTTACAAGAATCGTTCAAAGATCACAAGAGTACTGGTCACGTGAGCTAGGAAAGGGCCTGGCGACTCGCAGAGGGGAACGTTCCACCTCCTCCTGCCCCTAACCAGCGGAGATGTGCGCATCTGCTGATTGGTTGTAGCTCCTAATGGCACACTCAAGGTTCCGTCATTTCCCCTCTTACTGGCTGGAAGGGGAAATGTGGGGCGGGTAGCTGCGCAGTAGATACCATTTCACGTCCGCTGCGCCACTCTCTCGAAACCTTTCCTAGGCTGCGGGACCAGCAATAGCACAAACTTGTTTCAGTGTTTTACGTCCACGTTTTCCTCTCTGCTTCGTGGTGACTAGACGTTTCTAGCTCTCGCTGTCTTGGGGTTCTCACCCACAAATCACATATGTGTGGTGTTGCAGTAACTTTAATCTGATTGGCACAACTAACTGACGCTTCTTAACAAAGGCATGCTTCTAATAACCGCGAAGCAGGTCTGTAAATATGCATATGAGTTATTGAAACAAGTTGATCAGAAATATTTTCTAGAAAAATTCCAAGTCCCTATCTACGAACATTTTTAATAAATAGCTAACATCATAATTATTTTAGCGGAAATAATTGTCAGTAGAATAAAGACTTACTGTCACCATTAAGTACGCACTAGTTGAATAGTTTAAGTATTTAGCAGTGGGTTTACTCTTCAGAGATGTATCCCGACTGCTGGAGACCATGCTAAGTAGCTGTATTCACATTTATGAAAAAGCTCAAATTTTTTAAATGTAGTGCTTCGAAAAAATTCAAGACCAAGAAAATCCATACGAAGAACAGTTATAGGTACGCGTTTTGCAAAATAATTAAATATTTCTTTGGAAAAACAATATTTTGCTTGATTTTGGCTCGTTTTCGAAACTAAATTGGTGATACTTTGGGTGAAAAAATTCGATTAACTATTCGGGTATATTGCCGTCAAAGAAATGTTCAAATTATGCAATTTTTGTTATTAAATGTTGTTAAGATTTTTCGGTATGAAAATTCTGTTGATTTTATAATACATTTTCGAGAATTACTGTAAAATTATAGGACGTTGCGTTAAGGGAATGTGGAACCCTGGGTGTTGAGGTTGGCAAGTGTAGGGGCGTCCAGAGGAGAACTTGCTATGTGATTAGCGGGGGAGGGGAGGAATATAGTGGGGTTAATGACACGCGGTGTGCAGTTAATTGCCATGGGCAATCGTCTCTTCCCCTCCCACTTCCCCTGCCCAACACCCCTCGCCTTCCTGGCCACCGTGGACAAACACACCGTCTGCCCCGAGAAGCCCATTACTGCCCGCACCAGACCGCCACGTGGCAGGCACAGAGTAACTGACACTACAGAAGAGAAAATACTTCACACACGCCAGAAATACGGCGGTGGGCTTTTAGCAATTTATTGGCAACCGGGAAATATCCTTAATGTTTTGAAAATTAAGCTTATTAATAATAACATTTTCACTTATTCTACGATTCCTAGTGGATGACATATCATTAAACATTCCATATAAAACTTTAAAACTTTAACTTAGTAAGAAATCTGTGTAAAGGAACACCGAGGTTCGCTCTACCTGGTCTGGAGTAAACAGTCTGTTGACTGGTGTCCCTGTCAATTGACAGAAAGCTCAGTTTCGATATGCATACTGTGACGGTCTAAAATTTGAAAGCAATCCCATACTTTGTATTTTTACCAATTAGTATTTGCTGAAGAACACACTCATAGTATAAACTAAATTTTTACAAAAAAGAAAAGATCACTTTATCTTGGGATTAACACAAATTTGCTTACCAGGGAATTCATATTAAGAATGTAAACGTCCTTTAAAAAACTGCATTTCATTTACAGCAAATAAAATAATTTTTCACGCATAAAACTTGTCATTATTAATTTACTTTAAACTTAAACATGAAAAATTCTGTCCATCTATTTTGATAGTTAACGGTAACTGTATCCTTGAAACACGAGTTTTTCTTGCGACAAAATTAACTTAGACTGGTACGCATTAAAATATATGTTTTATTCGCTGGAAAGAAATGTTAGCTGAGTACATTATGAGCAGAACTTAAGTTCTGTGCAGGGGTCAGTAAGTGGATATGTTTAAGTTTGAAAATATTGTGGTTCTATCAACAAATTACAGACGTGTGGTCTCGTAATAGTATTGTTCTGATTGGTGCATTCATGTGAGAGACATCAATTACAAATACACTCTGCCAATAACCGTGAACCAGAGTTGCAGATGAGCACGCAATGCAACAAAACAAAGTAGTGCCTAAATTCTTTCTTCCAAATTTCCTGACCCTATGAAATAGATATTTTTGGTAGGCCAAAATTCTGTTATTGAAAAGCTCATTCTAGGAAAGATAGCGGGTAAATTTATAAGAAATTTCGGTTAGAACGTTGCGTTGTACCAATATGAAAGATGTAAGTAAACTAGGGTTTAATCCTGTCCTGCCTGACCTTAAAGGAAACCTGCGACTTACTGGGAGTAGTCAATGTACTGTGCATAGAGCTGATGCTTGAGAACATATAATACAATAGAGTCTAGCCTGTAGGTCATATAACTCGGAAGTTTTTGTCTGTAACAATAGCGTGCTACCCAGTAAATATTTAGATACTAATAATACAATGTTAGTCTTTATTACTTAATAAATATCTTGATTATAACTTTTATACATTTCAGAAATTTGCGTAATGCTGACTTATGAAAACGCTAGCTTTTAAAAAGTCGAGGAATTACATTCGACTCAATCGCACCACTTAAGAGGGCGGGGTAGATAAATAAGCACTGAATTCTTTAATTTAAATCTACACTTTTTGAAAGCCAGTATGTTAAAACTACAAAGCAAAACTCATTGATATTTATATTTGCCAACTTTATTAGCAAACATTTACCCAGAATGATGCATTCCTTGAGCGTGATCTCTTGCGCCGCAATTAAATGTACGAAATTTCCGCGTCAGAGATTGTTCTTCAGAAATACGTTACTCGAAGATAATTTTAGCTCAGAAAGTTGGCAAAAACTATTGTCTAGAATTGCTGCTTTTTGGTCTTTCAAGTTGGCTTCGAGAAAACAACAATTCTGTCATGATGCTTTTACCGCAGAATTATACACTCTTAAGTGCCCCGCCTTCATGGAAGTTAAAGAGCGTTGTACTGGACCATAAGTTAACATTTGTCTTTTAATAAAACCTGATCACATTGCGTCAATCTACAAAATGAAAAACATATTACAGTCAACAGTTTTTAAGTACTTTCAGAACATTACAACGTTAAAAATAATAGTTACGAACACTCCCAGGTGCTTATTGGCACACTAATATATCAAACACTACTGATATAATTGAACAGAAACTAATAAAGGTCTCTGTAATAAACTTCGGTAAGCAAAGTGAGGTTACTTTGCACCTATAGACTATATGTAACTTTGCACCTACATGTGTAACTTTGCACCTCCAGGTTTATTTCATTCCGTACGAAAATTCCAAGATACCCTTCATTGTATTAATACCGTTCATTATTAAAGCTGTGAGTGGTGAAGGTATTAACAATTTGATATTCTGCAAACCTTAACTTAAACCAAAATATGTGGTGGAACGTAATGTAGAAATTTGGCAAAGTAACCCTACTTTGCGGTGTAGACTTCCATCCATGTAGACCACTCATAGTGCCATAGTTGTGGCGGCACAACGGCAACACTGCGCGTGTATTTAGCATTATGCACGTAGATGCAATGCGGCACTAGGCACACGCTTCAGTGTAGCCCTTACTGCTCCTTCACTTCCGTGGCTCTAGTGCGCTATACACGTTCACTTGACGGTACGTTAAAGCCCGGATATTGTGTCTGATAAAATATGTTTTTACCAAAATGTAATCCAAGAAGTACTCGGGTATACTGGTCAAGAGTTTATAAAGTTTTTTTTCCCTTCAAATACAGTATAATATCCATATTGTCTTTTCGTGTTGTTAATGAGCACTTAGTGAAAGATTTCACTTGTGGTGCCAGCAATCACACTGTCAGAACAATTACTGAGGAGAACAAACGTCTAGACTGCAAACCTTTAATATGTATGTTACCTTGTTACATTACTGCTACCTCGATCATGTGTGTCTTGTGTACCAAGAAAACTTTTAAAGATGTATGCACTATATATATCTTAAATTTAAATGCATTAAATGACATCCCGGTAAGTTTATCTGGTTTGTGTACATTTATATACTTTTAGCTATTGAAAGGGTGGAGATAGCGGGAAAAATGAAAATCTTTGTTGTTTAAATTTTTTGCAAAACATTTCAGGTTACATAATTTATGTATAGAAAAATATAATTTGGCACTATGAACAGTTTTCACAATTATTACAGTCATTCATTAAGAGTTTATCGAATTCTGATTGGTCCACCTAAATGGAAAGACAATAACAACTTAAATATAACGTGGGACTCGGGAATCGGATCCTGCAAACAGTCCAATTTTCACGAGATTTATCGCTAGAGACTTGAAAAATGTGTCGTTTCTTTTCTGTACAAGCTACATTTAAAACCCCTGTGCATTTTTGCTTCTTTTTAGTCGGCCTAAGAACGTAAGTCCTAAAGAACTCTTCGGTCATAGTGAAGCGGTGAAAAATTGCAGACAATTATTTTGACGTTCTACTGTTTCTAAAACCAGCAGTTGAGATACTGACATCTGCTAGTATATACGTGCAATGTAGTATACAGGGTGTGAAGTCGCGAATATATTCAGTCTGCACTCTCTCTCTCTCTGTCCTATGGTAGCTCCGCTTACCAGGCAGGTTTTTACTGTTAGCAAAATTCTACCTAAAAACTGGCGCAGTGCGTCTCATCAAATTTAAGGAATGAAGCATAGGAACACTATAAACAGCATGCAAATTAGTATTTTTTTTTCAGGCAGCAGACTTATCATTCTAGACGTTGTATGCTCTTCTAACGTCTACCATTGGTCTAAGACTTAGTAAACATTCTGGAAAACGTTTTTGCCCAGTAATAAACGCACAGTCGTAGGAATTATCTTTCGTAGACGGTAGACAATATTAACAAATGTGAACGGGAAAATAATGCATGTGTATGTATGTATGTATATTTTAAACAAAAATTTACGAAACAATTTCAAAGAAACATTTGTACATAAGTATCTTTCAGGATTCGGCCAATGTTCATGAAATATGCCTTAAAACATTCTGAACCAATAATAAACTTGCATGAGAACACTCACTGATTTCTGTACGACGTTGTCACATGTACAACTGGCCACTCACTGGATCAGCAGACAATATACAAGTATCTGAGGACATAGAGTATACAGTACTGTGCAGTACAGCCTGGTGGTCATTGAAAACGCGAAGTTGCCGGGGGGCCTAATTATTAGAGGCAGGAATATTTCACTAGTTTCATGACTAGACTCTAATATATTATACATTATCTGTGTATTAGTTGCATCCACAGTAAGAAGACAGTCACTTCCTAGACCAGGTACGAATTGTCCTCGTCTACCTGCAGTTTGCTTGTTGACTTAAATTTTTCCTTCAATCGTTTAATAACTGTGATACAAATAATTTAAAAAAATTATAATTAGTTGCATAATGAATTCTCAAAATGTACCATTATCTATTAATCGTATGTTTTGTTTAGATGTGTACATGAAAATGAGGTCTAGTTTGTAGCAACAATAAAAGACTAAATAAATGACCATGTTTCTGTGCACTTCGGAAATTATTGATTGCAAATTAGGTTTATTTGGAGACACTGGAAAATGGCGCAAAAATTTAGTCACCATAATTACCAATAAACTATAATATTAAGTCCCTATTATATGTGACAAGTGCGAACAGTTGTGGGATAAATTACACACGTCCGCTGTTAAAGCTGTACAGTTATAACTGGGCTTGTCGAAGAGAGAAATAGTGTTTCAAATAAACGATAGTTATTGTCGATAGTTTTAGCGCTAATAGAACCAAGCACACTTAATATGAAGGGAACTGTGACACGTGGTCACAGCCTGGCCTCTAACATTATCGTTATAACCTCGCTCAATAGAAGTAAGTTGGCAGCACGCGAGAGTGTACTTGCGTGATACAGTCCACTGCGACACTGCATGCTAGCTTCGAACACTACGCTTAAAGGCGACAAACATGTTTCAATCGTGTGTATATACAGCCCTTGTTGCATTCTTTTCATGCCACTGATGTAACGTACCTATACTGTTAACAGTTTATATTCATGTTTTTCAGACTGAATACTTAAGTTTACTTGAGTAAGGAATTGTATTTACGTTTATTTACACAAAGATGTATACTAGTGTCAATTACAACCATGTGCAGAGTTACTGTTTAAGAGGGAAGGATTTTCATGATCTTGTTTCTATACCTCACGTGCTATATACAATTCTAATACGAGGAAATTTATTGTATATTTTCAATGATCTTTGAAAGAACGGTGCAATGGGGAAAAAACTACTGTGTTTTGTTTCGTCTCGTCATTGTGTCGTTTGTCTTGTCTGTATATGTCTGATATCTGTTGTGTTTTGTCTCGTCTACTTGTTGTGTTCTTTTGTTATTTTTCTGTTCGTGTCTGATATCTACTGTGTTTGTTGTTTCGTCTCATCGTTGTGTCGCATGTTACTTGGTTTTTATTTTATTTGTTATTAATTTCATTTATTATCTGTTCGTTCCTTGTTTTTATTTGACCCGACTCCATCTTGGAATTTCATGTTGTGTATGTATCTTGCTGACTAAGCATACTCTGCTTATTTAATGGTTTTCTTTTATTTGTTTAGTTTTCTTTGACAGTCATTCAATTTTGCAATGGAGTACGTCCAAGAAACTGAATCTAGTTGTATTTTCAATGTTCAGTGTCTCGAGGTTCACTTAAAATCACAGACATGTGGTATCTCAGTAATATTGCTCATTGGCCCAGAAAAGTGCATGACGCCTCCGAATACAGACTTGTGGGGAAGTTGTGCACGTAAGGCTTTTGAAAGAAGTTGGTGTAAAATTATTTCCTTTAGGATTAAGTGATTTTTTTCATGTTTTACATGAAGGTTCTACGTCTTGCGACCGTCGTTTCAGCTAAGCCGTTTCACTGTGAAGAATGCTCGAATATTGTTCCGAAGTTGCTTCTATAGAAATTTCCTGGACAACGTGGTAAAAATCTGGACGGTTATGGTAAAATAATTTTCCTACACGCTGAACTGAAAATTGTGAATATCCAAAGTTTTGCAGTTATTTTATACTGATTTAAATCGTTGAAACTATTCCATCAGGAATCAGTGGAAAACTACACATTACAACAGCGAAATAAACTCAGTGATTGAATAAGAGATTTTTCACAAATGGGAAAAGTATCGAGTTTTTTACCTAGATGTACAAAAATGTGTAATTTTACTTGAAATGTAATTCTCGTTGTCTCTAAGTTTTGTCACAAGCTCAAGAAAGATATACACTAAAGTAAAAAAAAATTAGTACCAGTGTATAGGTGCACAGAATTTAAGGAATATGTATGATGAGATTGATAATAAAATTAAATATAATTTGTAGTGTGTTTGTGTAGACAAAATATTAGCTTGAAATTTATTGGGTCAGTTTTAGGGTGAAGGTGGTGTTGTTTACCTTTCTATGGAAGACACTGAAAAAAAAACAACATTTAACCTTGGAATATAGCAGCCCTCTGAAAATAATTAAATTTATCGAAGAAAATTTGAAAAATTCTGAATCGAATAGTGCTGACATAAATTAGTAGAATAAACTCTGTAGGCTGATTTAATTAGTACTAACACATTCTTTCCTGTGTAATTCAAATCAAAATTAATTAAAACTTAAAATAATATAGCTTCAAATGAATCTCAGATCAATAAAATGTTAAAATAAATGTAAAATAATTAATTATGAAGCAATTAAATGCAAGATATTAGGTGCCGAAAATAAACTTTAAATAACTGTCTCCACGACGAAAAATTAAAGTTCAAAATACAAAATTATCATTCCCCTTTACACTAAAACACTTAAATATCCTCTCAGGGTTCTTAATTGTTCCTCGGCTAAGCTCATGCGTCTGCACGGTAGGCTAAAGTCCTCTAGAAAAATCAGTCTTAATGTACCAAATTAAATAAGTATCATCCCGAAATAAGTTAAAATCCAAATAAAACTTGATGTTTACAATCGATGAAAAGTCAAAAACGGGTGTATAGTGCGTGAAACTAATTAAAGTCGGATCGGCGTCATACCAATCAGCGTCCTGCTGCAAATGGCGTCATCAAGACGTCCCGCCTCGTCTTCAAAATCTTGCGCACTAAGAAATAAAACATAATTAAGGTACGTGGGCTCTTCTCAAACTCCACACGTCCTTCCTAGACTTAAACTTGGTCTTTGGTCACAGCAAAGAAATATAAAAATCATTAGGATGGCGCTAGATATTAACTAGCGTAGCAAACATAAAAATTCACGCCATATCGGCTTCGATGTCAGACCAAGACTCTTCCATCTCGCGGCAACCCCCCTCGCTCGCGGCTGTTCTCTAGCCTTCGCGATGATTTACCATAGCGGTATTTAGGTTGGAGATAGTCTTAAACCGAGACGAAAAGAAAAAAAAAACAAAAATAAATTAATTAAAAATAAAATTACTGTTTTGGATGTGAGTTCTAACAAAAATAAAAAAAAATTAATAAATATTTTTTAACTAGCTAACTAACTAACCAGGTAGGAGCGTTCATTAACTAAACTTCGTAATTCAAAGAGAAAAGATTATACATAGATGATAAAAGAAAATTAAAACAAAATTAAGTACATTAGGTTAGCATAGCTAAGAAGTGAACGAAATATATTAATTACATACAATAAAATAAATAACTTTAAACTTCAAATATTCTTTTCTGTAGCCAAATGCTATACCAGTGGTTTTCAACCTCGCAACCTTCAACTCGTTCGTCCATTACCTCAACTGTCATCCTCGACGTTAACACACTTGGAGTGAATACTTGTTATTCAATTTTGTTATCATTGTTAACTAGTTATGAGTTTTACTTTTCTACATTTTCCTTAGAAGTACATTTTATGTTTGTATTAAAGTGTGAATTTTTCAGAGCAGCATAACTTCATAGTGACTGAGTTAACAACTGAGGGGAACGGAACATTACTAAATAGATTAATCCACAACAACCTTAGAAAAACAAAAATACTAATTCCTATGTAGCTCTACTATAAATAGTATGTACATTTAAGTGTAACATATCAAAACATATAATTCAATTTAAACAACTAGGAAATAAATATTGACTAGAATGTTTAATGAGGAAACGGCAGTACAATATTTATTACATGTGCACTGAGATCTTGTAACGCAGTTGATTTGATGTTTTAGTTACAGAACGAAACTAAAGTTTTCAAATCACAGACAGATTATTATTATTATTATTTGTACTGATTAGTCAGTGAAGTATATCTACTAATTGAATCTATTACCCCAATCTGTTGTTTTCTCACTTTTTAGCCTACTTTCCGCAGGAAAATGTAGGCTCATGAAATCACTTTTCTATGTGTGTGTCCGTGTAAGTCCTCCTTAAGAACTTTTGAACCAGTGGGCCGAATTTCGTCAAACTTTGTACACATATAGTACATAGCAACCTGACTTGACTTTTGCATATTTTGTGTATGTCCTTTTCATATTTTCAAAATGGCGACCGTTTAAACATTTTTAGCTAGAGCTAGATAACTAAGGAACCACATTTAAGAACTTCGTCAAACTTGGTACACATATACTACACAAAAAACTGACTTCACGTTTGTATATTTCGTTCATCCTGTGTTTATATTTTAAAAATGGCAGCCATATTTTTATCATAGTATTACATATATTAGAAAATAATTTTCAAAATGTCATCAAACTTGGTTCACACATACTACATACAAAGCTAACTTAATTACTGTGTATTGCTTTCATCCTGTGTCCATATTTTCAAATCGGGGGCCATTCTTATATGTTTTGCACAGTATAACATATCTTAGGAAGTACCTTTCAGAAATTTATCAAACTTGGTACACTTATACTACTCATAAAGCTTACTTGACTTTGGGCGTATTTCGTTCATCTATTGTTTGTATTTTCAAAATAGCGGCAATTTTTATATTATAGCATAATATTACACATCTTAGCAAATATAAAGAATTTTATCAAACTTGGTAGACATATATTACATACACAGCTAACTTCACTTTCACGTATTTCATTCATCACGTGTTTATATTTTCAAAATGGCGGCCATTTCTGTATTTTAGCATAGTATTACATAATTTAGGAAAGTTTTAGAATGTTATCAATCTTGGTATAGATAAACTACTCACAAATATGACTTTACGTTCGTGTATTTTGTTCATCCATTGTTTATATTTTCAAAATGGCGTCCATTTATATACTTTTAGCATAGCGTTATATATGTTACGAAATATTGTGAATGTTATCAAACTGGGTACGTTTATACTACATACAAAGATATCTTTACTTGTGTGTATTTCGTTCATCCTGTGTTTCTATTTAAAAATGACGGACATTTTTATATTTTTAACTTGGTATTACATATGTTACGAAATATTTAGTAAAATTTCATCAAAATTGTTACACATGTACTGTATACCAAGCTAAATTGTCTTTTGTGTATCTCGTTCTTCTTGTGTACATATTTTCAAAATGGTGGCAATTTTCATGTTTTCAGCATAGTATTACATATGTACGAACATTTTTTTCAGAATTTCATTAAAAATTATACACATATACTACATCCAAATCTGATTTCACTTTTGTATATTTTGTTCATCCTAAGTTCAAATTTTTGGAATGGCGGTAATTTTGATATTTTTAGCATAGTAGGCTTATTTACATATGTTATGAAATATTTTCTGAAGTTCATCAAACCTGTTACTGAAGTTTGTGTATCACTTTCATCCTTTTGTAATAGTTTGAAAATTGTGGCAATTTATTTCCTTTTATGATAGAAATACATCCCAGACTATTTTTTACTGTTTTATTAAACTGGGAACTCGAATATTACTTAGTAGGCTGACTTATGTTTAGTACATTTCGCGTATCATACGTTCAAATAAATATTATTATTTAATATTCCCAGATTGCGTAAAATATTTTGACTTTCAGGGTTAATTTGCACCGACTTTGAGGAAAGTAGGCTTATCAGTTATGTTGGTAACGTCTTGTTGTTAATCAACTTGCAACGTACTGACACTGGGAAAATTCCTCTGAAACATATACAGAGTGTGTATCACGTGATATCATTTTGCTACCGAGCAGCCAATGAACAGTTACTGTATGCTTATGCCTACAGAGCAATAGATCTGCGAATTTTTCCGGTATATATCTATACTTTGTGAATATTCGGTTATTTAATTTTATAACTCATGCATATATTTAATCAGACATAATTCACTGATTCCTTTGAGATTCTAGAGACATATTTCTCTGGTAGTCTTACAACTGACCTGCTCCTGTAACCAACCTCAGGCAGCTCCACTCGTCTTCCTTGTCGATAGTTACAAACCTCCGCGGTTAAACTTCGGTGCCAGCTTGCTTCTGCCGTCTCAGATATGTGGAACGTGTCACGCCTTCTAAGAGACCTGCCCGTTGTCTCGCTTCACTTGAGCAATGTCGAAGTTATTTGGTTTTTAAGTTGGCTGACGCGGCAACGTTTGGAGGTTGAGGGAGGAAAATTTTAAAAGAAGGAACAGACGTCAAGATTCCCGATAAAGCTGTAAAAGGGCGTTAGCCGACGTTTTCGGCGGGGCGAACCTAGAGATTCTCGGTAAGTGATGTGGAAAGGTTTTGGAAAGAGAAGGAGTTGGTTTGTCGGAGAGAGGCGGATGGTATCTTGGTTAGGGGAGAGGAAAGTGCAAGGATGGAAGTAGGGATGAGGGCAGGCAGACACACGGAGGAGTGGCGTGGCTGTGGTAAGGTGTAAGAGGGTGGAGTTTCCATCCGCATCTGGTGGAATGCTTTAAGACCGCATATACATTCTGCGGCACGCCTAGACACAGCCAGATAGAGAGAGCTCTCAGCATACCAAACAACCCGACAAACAATAGCGATCTCCTTTCTTTACAGTGAATCAATTTTTGAAATAAATATTGATCCTGTAACTCCAACAAGATAAACAGATTTAATGCCACAGACTTTTTTTTTATGGTCATTTACTTTATTATGACACTTTGGATTTGACATATACGTAAGTGATTATAAGAAAATTAAGATCCCAACATATAGCCATCGGTGACAGGAGGGCGATTATTTTACACACTTGAAATGTTTTCAAACGAATAACAAACATTTAACATCCTCGTAACACGCGACAGAAAATGTCTGAGGGTTCAATGACCTGTGAGCTGGACTCCAATGTATTACACGTAGAATTTTCCAGCAGTACTTGCTGAAAAAATGTTGATACGTTATGATTACAGCTTATCATAGAATAACATGCGAAACTTTCCGGGCCATATTCTAGCTTTCTGTAGTAGACAGAAGCTATATACGACGTGGCGACCTTACAAACAAGATTCACATTACCAGAGCATCAAGTTTTTCAACTGCTACTTATTGCTTTGATTGGTCTGTATATAGCACAGATTGTGTGTGTGTGTGTGTGTGACAGACTCTTTGTACATGTATGACAGATTATATGTAGGGTACGCTGTATGTATGACATACAGTATGTAGAAGATGCAATGTGAAGGACAGACAGGAGAATCACCAATGGTCAAATTTGTAAGAATTGCTAAGACCTTACGTCATGATTGCTGATCTCAGTGTTGCCACATAATAGGTTGTGAACTTACACTTGATATACATGCGGGAAAATACCACGCAATTTTTAAGGAAGTGTAATGACCACTTAAGCATAATGCGCGTGATATGAAGAGAAAATGAATATTTTACAATGTTCAAACGTCTACTGAAGAAGCAACAAACCTTCAGTATAGTCACAATCATGATTCTCATTGATTTGTGGAATGAAAAGATAAGAATTGACGGGAGAACAATGAATGGACAACTATTGCAATAAGAAATCTTGAACGGAAAATTCTATGCAAATGAAGGCGAATTTTCTATGACACAATTTCACTAGTGTAAAATATAGCATGATAATAAACACTAAAATCACGCAGAATCTCAACATTGTAAGTTAAAGGTAAGTACCTTATGCAATTGAAACAAACACGAGTGTTAGTAGATCATGTGATATAGGGTTGTTATTATCATTGGTGCAGAGTGAACTAGGCCTCTCGGTGATTGAAAAAAGACCAACAATGAACCTCTCATAGTGCAGTGGCATTGGCAGGTGAGAAGTGAACCAATACAAAGTAGAGGAAGTACAATGTCAGATCAAACCACGATGGCTCGCTCGAAACAGAGAGCTCAGGCTGATCTACATGTCAACATGGTCGATGACAAGATGCCACTGCTGGACACATCCTCCTCACCTGCCAGGTAATGCCAGTTAGATATTCACCATCATGGTTGCTCAAGAATCCCACCAAGCTCAACGAGTTCTTCACAACGCACCGGGCCTGAACACAGCCTGCTTCCGCCTCCTTCAATATTCTATAAGTTTCCCACTTCCAAACAAACACTCTCAACAAAACACACAAGTGTGGACCGTCCAGGGTCTGCCAGGATGGCAACAATCTCCGCTTCGACATGGACTAACCGCAAATTCACCAAACCATTTTGAAGTTCATCACTGGCCGTAAGATCGCGTTGTATACTTATACATGGTACCCAGCGAAAGCTTCCAAAGACACGATAGTCTTCGGAATCCTGCCACAATGATTCCCCACAAGAGAAATAGTGGATGATCTCATTTGACAGGACTGCACAGAGCCCGCTTCCTCGGCGATCCAACGATACAATGCATCTTTATGACTCCCCGTCTATTTTGATCACCCTACCAAGCAAAACCCAAAATTATAAACTTCGCACTATCCAATAAATTTCCTCTTACGTAGTCCGTATTGTACCCTATCTCCCTCTTACTCTTAAGAGATTCTCGATTTGTCAAAGTTATGGCATTGTTGTCTCGAAATGCTGGCCATATCCTATATGTCGCAAATGCTCAGCCAAATATCCAACACCATCATTCGCTCTCTAAGACGAAGAGGAAAGAAATTTCTCTTAGTGTGACGCTGTCCATTGAGGGCGGCTCATGGCAGTGCCAAATGAGAAGACATCATGAAGAGAAGCTCTGACCTAAGTTTCAGCAGTTTACTAGTCGACCATCTTTAATTCCGACAACACCACATAGGTTCCCAGCAACCTTTCATCTTCATTATCAAACACCCAGAACTTCCTACACGCCTCACACCAGGAATCATTCTTCCCATTTGTATTCCAATAAACTTCGTAATCATCAGCTTACCTACATTTCACACCTGATTCCAAAATCTTCTTCACCTGTGACTCCACTGCCCCAGAAGCCATCCTCCACCAATCCCTTCAGAACATTAACACATTCCTCGCTTCAATCCAGCCTTACATAACCATCATCTGCGAATCTACTAACCTCCTTGTCCATTCACCAGATCCTAGTTGTAAACATTTTATCATCATAAATGTGTTCTTCCGTATTGTTGCCAGTTAATAAAGCCCCATAGTTGCTTCACAATTTTACTTTGGCTAGTAACCGCTGAGTTGTATTACAGCACTTGCAATGCTAGAAACAGGCGACACTTGTATCTTGTCTAGATCTACACAAAACACGTACTATCTTTAAAGAGTTCTTTAGTTCACCAGCCGATTTTTACACTTTCCATAGTTTGTTCCCTAATAAAGCTCATGTGTTTAATATTATTCGAATACTTTCACAATATAAATAGCTTGTAAGTGACTTGTTGGCGTGACGACTAAGCGTGATAAATTCGCGAATGTAAGGTGGTTGCATTAATATGTTTGTGATGCTCACTGTAAAAATGAGAACTATTAAAATGTTTTTTTTTTCAGAGTATATTAGTTAAAATTATATTAATATCTAGTACATTTACATTTCAGTGTGATGGAATGTGTTCTCATTTAATATTGCTTACACTGCTATATTTATAATTACGATTGTTGGAAATACACAACTGGAACATGTGTGTTTCAATCGTGCTTACATTAATTTTCGTACCTTATACAATGTTTTATCTTAATCCTTGTAACATGACAATGGACGGGTATTCTGCCAGTTTTTATTTATTTTCTTAATGCAGATTTTTATACCTGCAAATAACGGTTAGGTATGCTTCTAAAACTTTACATATTTTTCCTGTGTCTGTAATGAGGTAAAAGTTGATTTCACAAAATTATGTAAAGCACTGAACTGTTGAACAGTATACAAATGACAGAACAACAAAAACACTAAACAAAATGTTAACGTACACTCAACACCAGAGATTAATATAATTTAACAGCTATATTTCACTGCTTTTATTAAATAATACACATCTGATAAACGTCTTTAATTAAGGATAACGGAATTGTTTTATGTTCAGAAGAATATATTTAATGTGTTGATCTTGTGCAGGAACACATTCTTTATCGCCTTTACAACAATAAATTTTGTATAATAAATGCATCTAACCGGTATCCTAAAAATAAATGTTAGCGGGCATTACGATGCACGCGTGAAAAACGATTTTATCATCATTGTTTCGTAACTAACACTACTATACATCTAAGAGGGTATTTTAAACATACAACGTGGTAGTGTACCGCACGCAACTTTGAGTACTGCGCTTGGTATAAAAATTGCAACAGCTTGCAAACATAACTTAAACTGTTTCAAAATTGAATTCGCAATACTTTTTTCATTACGTTGGACATATTTCTTTTCGTTACCTACAAATCATATGTGAAATTGCAGATCGGAAATTCGTTTTTTTTTATGTCCTTCAGGTAAGTTGATTTCTGCGAAACACGGAACAGAAGGTCGCAGAGAAGGAGCGCTGGCGTGCCAGGCTCAGCAAAGGTAACCATTATTTATCGACGGCCGTAAATCACATCATCGGGTCTGTGTGTAGTTTATTTCCGCCAACATTTGCTTCTACAGGACGAAGGACACGTGGGCACTGTTCCAGGAACTCGTACACTAAATAAAATATTCCGTCCGCACATGAAGATAATAAAATAAAGTCCTTATTCACAAATTAGGAAATGCTTGTCTCAGTTTCTTCCTCAAAAGAAATTATTAAACGATGAAAGTGTGCTTTCCTCGAAAGAAAGTTTAAATCACTTGTTATTTAAAAACTACATATAAGATTTTGAAAATAGCTCAAAATAAATAATTAAAAAAAAAATACACTTTGACATAATATTTTAATGGACCTTTTTATCAGTTAGAAAGCTGTTTACAAGAATTACTTAACAAAAAGGAAAAATATGTAAAAGAGACATGGTAATACGTACACAACCAAAAATGAATTTGTTGAGTCATACACAACTGAAATAGGTTAAATTAAACTTCCGTGAATTACATAGCGTTCTCTAAGGACTAATAACATGTGTAGGATTACTTATGATAATAGTAATAGAATTGAGAATTATTTCACATGCCCTTACTAATACTAAACATGTGTAAAATGTGTAGGCAGAGAGAGAGAGGGAGAGAGAGGGGGAGAGAGAGGGGGAGAGAGAGGGAGAGAGCGAGTGAGAGAGAGAGAGAGAGAGGGACAGAGAGGAAGAGTTAAAAACAACAAATATTTTTTTTCTGTACGAAATGTCTTCAAACTTACTACAACCTTTGTGATTGGTTTTCTGTTCTTGCGTGTTCATTTGTTCTGCATTTATTTACTTGTTTTATTGTTGGTAAAACACTGACTGAATTCTTTGTGGAATAGCATGTGTTTTCCTCTGCCAGTCGACAACAAAATCCTTTTGGTTGATATCTTGTCTGTTTGTTAGCTCGTATTCTGTGATTTTCGTTGATGCAACATTTTCTGCAACGGCGTACGTCTAAATTAATTATTTGATTAGTAACTTTCCCCCATTGCATTGATAGCTTTTAAATAACTCCGTCTCTGAGGTCGGACCATTCAAACATGTATAGAAACATGGATACATTGCTAGTTACATGAATTGCAGGCTAGACTCTAAACGACTGTGTACTCTCGAGCTTTAAGTTGCTTGTGCATTGGCTACTTCTCCATTGAGCTGCAGTTTCACAGTAGAAAATTATAACATAATATGTAGGGACCCCTGTTTTTTCGCGAAAAGAATTTTGACCCAGTTTATTTCAGTGTTTACGAATTCGGCTTCATAATTATTGGCGGCGAGTCTGTGTGAAGAGCCGCGTCTCATTTGACTGCGCCAATCAAAATAAGGTTATTGCAACACCACACGTCTAGGATTTATGGTTATAACCTCGATACACGTGGAGTGTTAAAACACCCAATCACAGACCACGTCGCAGAACTCCAGAACGTTATGCACTGACACAAACTAAGGCAGTATTCTGTTCGTGAAAAGTTCTTGACCCTAGTTATAGCTTATCGTAAAATGGGCTATTAAATTTCAGCCATCCCAAAATAATGTGTTAACGTTCAACCCATCATGTCACGAAATAAATAATGAGTTCAAGTGTTGCAACAGTGCATTCATAGAGACACTGGGAAATCACGACTAAATTTAACATAGTCTCCAATAAACTGTAGTATCTCTATCGTGACACATGTAAACAGTTTTCTGGCAAATCACACACATAGTTAAAACGGCGCAGTTCTAATTGTGCCCGTTGAAGAGGGACAGAGTACTTTTATACATAGCATGTTGAAGCCTAGCAAACAATCAACTTTTCCCGCGATTTCTTATTTGAGCAACGATTTTGTAGAAAGATGTTTCTGCACTAACTAGCTTCAATGTCTTATGTGCATCTATGCAGCTGTGCTTCATGGTAATTGAATGCATCAACTCTAACTTGTCTGGCGGTTCTACAGGCAAATCGCAGACGAGTGGTGTCACAACATCCATACTCTGATAGGAACACTCGAATGACCGAAGTTTCTGCACAAAGTCAACAAATGTAAGATAATTAGGGACTAGAAAATGTCGCGAATTCAATTACCTGCAGGCTAGAATCTATTATACTATACATACTCCAGGCCCCGTCTATTCGTTCATTGTCTGTTGTTCCACTGAGTAGCAGCTAGTGGACAAATGGTCGGGGCTTGAGTATGCATACTGTAATGGATTCAAGCCTGCAGGTAATTGAATTCGCGAAAATTTTCAGTCCCCACTGCTAATAAGATATTTATTTATAGTACAACAATGTAAAATATGTAGCACACTAACATTTAGATCACGAATTGTCAAAAATGTTGATACGCATTCAGGAATGCTTGTAGCAGAAATGAACTGTAAATTAAACATGGCCACGCACTATTTCTCTTAGAGTCCGCAAGTTCTTTGTTCCTAGATCTCACAAAATAGCTGCAGCAAGAAACAATCCTTAAGAACCACAATATTGCAATGCCATTTCTTAAGCGTGCCGTGCTAGCAATTCCAACCACCGTCCACTATCAAAAGTGAAGATTTGTTCCAAGCGCTGGTCGCTGACATCGAGACCGCCTCGACACAATGTCACGACATACAGTCGTCAGGTGCAAGCAGCGATCGTTGTAACAAATGTAGTTGTGATGACCGTGTAGGAAGCGTAATGTCGTCGTATTTCATGTACGATATTTTTCAACAGAAGGAGGTTTGCATTTTGAAACTACAAAAATTTAAGTCAACCTGTAAAAGAAAGTAATAAATGCTTGAAAGTATTCAATTTGTTTCTAGGACAATATGCAGTTTATAAACAGATACTGATATTATTATTGAGTATAGCTTACCGTTCACTCTGACTAATAAACGAGAACACCGTTAACATTTATGTTCAATTATAAACAGTTTTAAGACAACAAATGCAGCCTAATATTTATTGTTCCTTACCAAATTGATCTAAAATTGAGATAAATTTAAAATTTCAGCATTATTTTGAGGTCAAAATATTTATAAACAGTAAGAATAATAATTTAGAATACATTTTACACTAAATTATAGTTTTCGAACACATTTCAAATCCTTGTATTAATAAAGTTGTTTCAAAGTTTCACCAAATATTTTTGGTAGTATATACCTAGAGCCCACGATTTTCGGTGAAAAGGATTCGGCAACAATTTGTTTCAATGCCTTATGTGCACATGTGCAGCTCTGCTTCGTGGTCAGTGATTGGCTGTTTTAAGTTCTCAGCGTCTCGGGGTTTTACCCGCAAATCACAGACGTGTGGCGGCGCAGTAACCTTGTTCCTGTTGGCACAAGTCAAATGAGCCCCGCCTACATTCTACCAATAATCAAGAAGCAGGCCTGCAGATGTGCACGTAAGGCATTAAAACAAACTGTTGCAGAATTCTTTTCACCAAAAATCGTGGGCTCTACATATATATATATATATATATATATATATATATATATATATATATATATATATATATATATATATATATATATATATATATATAAAATTGAATTCCTATTTCCCTTGGTCACGCCATCACGCGTAAACGGTTGGACCGATTTCACTTTTTTTTTGTTGTGTTTGTTATTGTCAGGAGAAAGTTCTAATTAAAAAAATTAATAAATTGCACGGAAGATTAGAAAATTTAAGAATACTTAACTACCATATAATACTATTTCTAATTTAACCTTAGCGCTTTGAACAATATAAACATTTGACAAAGACGATGTAAAAAATCTGAATAATGTTTAAAACAAATGCTTCGATCGGAGTTATTTTATTGATAAAAAATAAGTAAAGAAAACTGAATTTCTTAGTGTACGTCACGGTTAGTTCAGAGCCATTACGCCTTGAGGATGCTAAAATGTTGCCAAATGCTAAACAAATACGAACATGTTTTCCATAATATGTCTACATGCTTCCTGTCTTAACGATGACTATTGAAATCGAATTGTTATAATTAATAAAAAAAGTTTGTTTATTATTCTAATGCTTTATGATATACAATATTCTTAGTATATAAACACATTTGTTGGTATTCCGACACGGGAACAGGTGACATATAACTGGCCATGTGAAAAACATGGATTTTCAAGATTGATGCCACAAACACTTAGCGACTGCCCTTGAGATTTATTTATCGACATTAATTATAACAATTCGATTTCAATAGTCATCGGTAAGACAGGACAACGTCTGTCGGGTCAGCTGGTTGTATATACATTTGAACAGCTACTCTTTTGTTGTGTGAAAATAACTGTGACTTATTCTCCTTTGTTTGGAAGAAACATTCAACAATGAATTGTTTAATTAAATGACTATTTAGAAAGGAATAATAAAAATATAATTTTTCCTATTTAAACATCACGCAATATATTTAAAGTTAATTTTTGTTTTATGTTTTAACCAAACCGATTGGTATTTTGCGAAAGCTATCACAAATATGCTGAGCGTTACCGAGATGGAGCAATTTGCTGTGCTTCACACGAATAACAATATTTTTTTGCTATAAAGTTATGTTACATAGCGTTTAATTTAGTAGTTAAAAAGTACTGAAGTTTTTCTTTTGTCAAAGATCGACGACAAATTGAAATCAACTCAAATTACGAGGAATGGCGGTGACATGTGTACGTCCGGTTACCAGTTTATTTTATTTAAAGTCTTCTTATTTTATATCGGTTTTAATTCGTTTAGTAAATTATAACCTGAGACTTAAAATAAGGGCGGTTCCATGTGCAGACACATGATTAATTGTGTGGATAGTTCTGGTAAATCCTAGAGGTCGTCGAGTCTATGAATTACTTGTAATAAAATTCTCACCGGTATTTTAATCCCTCTATTGTAATTATAGCTTGCAAATGTTGGGATTCCGCCAATTTGACGGTCTCTGAAAGTTATAAATTTCAATTCTTATCAAGATAAAATACACCTGCGTGATGACAATGGGTGAACGAAAGAAAATTGGTATTTTCGTGATTTCGCTGATACTTTTCTTACATAATGTAACTTGATCATGGCCATTATACAGTTCCTGCAAAAATCTGTGCCAATAAGAACCTTCCAACAAAACATGGCTGAATTTTTAAGAGTTCTTCAGTGCAGCTGACTGCTCTCAGGGTCAACAGCCAATATACAGCTGGTGATCAAGAATGTATAGTACAGTGGAGGCTAGCCAGCAATTCGCTGAACTATGCAATTATCTTGTCTCTACCCTTATCCGCAGTGTTTCCCCTTAGAAAGTGGGGGTCTACCACTTATGCTAGGCTACTCATCTGCCTATGTTTAGAGTCATCCAATTTTTGATGACATATTTCATAACAAGCTGTATTTGAAAACACTGTATCTTGGGTCGCTTGTCATCATTTGATGCTCTTAACTTCTACGCGTTTGTAATTTATCCACTCGAACCACCAGGGACTCCTGATGACCGTGTGAAGATTTCTATAACTACTTGTTTCAAAAAGTTACGTTCATATTTACAGTTTGGTTTATTTGAATTGTCAGCGTGTCTTTCAATAAAGTCGTTCTTTCATTTGACTGAATTAATCAAAATATGGCTACTGCGATTCCACTCGTCTGTGATTTGCAGTAAATTTACAAACTCGTAATAATTAAAAACAGTCAATTACTGGTCGTTTAACAGATTTGAAGATATGCACAAAAGGAACTGAAAAAAACCGATGCAAAAATATTTTCACGGAAAATAGGAGTCCCTACGAATGGCGCCTGTCCACAGTAGGCGTATTATAATTCTGATTTGCTCTCTAACATCGGGAAAATGTTTCACAAAAATACGAGAACTGTAGGGACTTAAATGGAAATGGTCCAATGTTTAGCTTTAACGTTTGTGCGTTCTGCCTATACAAGAATGAAATCAGGAGAGCGTGTATCGTGTCTCTTGGGTTGCGTGCAGAAACTGGCGGGGTTATGAAGTATTCACCAGGAGCGTTGTAGACTTCTCGCTCACAAAGAACTCCCACAGTTCTCCTTGCTGGCGGTTACGCCTTTCTGCAGTTTATGCGCGCGCACGCAACCTTCAGCGAGGGAACATAAGCTTGCGTACTTTATTGTTGTCTTGGCGCGGGCTTTGTTGACACGATAACACCGCCCTTGTAACCTCTCTCTCTGTCTAGCATGCAGCACGACAAGAAGAAATAAGAGGGCAGTAGTAGGCCTCTGTGACAACACTGAGTAGTTTGCTATACAGAACAGCAGCCACGAGCTTGAAGTGACAATATTCCTATAAGGTTTCAATGCCTCATGTCCACATCTGTAGCTCTGCTTGTACGTCAGTGACTGGATGTTTCAACGAACACTAGTCTTGGTTTTCAACTGGCAAATCACTGATATGTAGAGGCCGGAAAATTTCGCTGATTCAATGACCTGCAGGCTAGAATCCATTGTCCTACGCATATTCAAGCCCCGTCTATTTGTTAATTGTCTGTTGTTCCACTGAGTAGCAGCTAGCAAACAAATGGTCGGGGCTAGATTATATACAGGTCATTGAATCCGCGAATATTTCCGGCCCCTAGTGATATGTGGTGTAAAAATAACCTTAGTTTAATTGTTGCAGTGCAATGAGTGGATGAGAGATTTTGGTCAGCGCTCAACATCGAGGTCTTCAGCACTGGTGAGGGGTGGCATGAGGTGAGTATGGAGCAGCGCCGGAATGAAGGGGCGGGGGAAACGAGAGATCTCCGAGAAAACCCGCCGACCAACGGCATCATCCGGCACGATTCCCACATGCGAAAATCCGAGGACCGTTTGGATCTAACCCGGGACACCTTGGTGGGAGCGTATGGTCTGACCACTCGGCCAAATGACAGCCGTGTCTGAACAAAGACACACTGCCAATAATCACGTGGCAGAACTGGCGATGTTCACATGACGCAACGAAACAAAGTGGTGCAAAATATTTGTACGACGTACTCACAGTTGTAATAGCAACTAAGCAGATCCTTCGAACTTTGTTAATATGGACAGGAAATATTCGCGTACGGTTCATCCGTTAACATAATTATACGTAACGAGACCCCGTTAAGGCAATGCTATCTTATATGCACTGTTTTTGTGAACGGTTTGGTTCAAAATGTTTTTTTTTGCAGTCATAGCTATTTTTTTTCTAAACAAGAAATTATACTGCTTCCACTAAAACGTCAGCAAGTATTTCATTAGATTTTTTAATGTTTGTTGCAATGCGAGTTTACAGTTAGCATTTTGTGGTTTGTGGTCATACGCCGTTGCTCATGTTTTGTTGATCAAACCTGTGTTGAATGATAAATTACGAAAACGAAAAAACTAATATAAAGAACACACTAAAATATAAAAAGAAAGCAATCCCAGAGGAATTCTGAAAATTTTTTTTTCATAATAATTATTACACTAGATAAAAAAGAATTATAGAGATAGAATTCAGTCGAATATCGACACAACACCCATACACAAATATAGAACCGGATTCCCAATATGAAACAAGGTGGAAATAGACAAAAACAGTGAACAGTGGACAACAAATACAAGACAATAGACAACACAACACAAGTTACAACCACAGTTCCGTGTTCCTAAGGTACAATTAGTTTTGCGTAAATAATTTGTATCACTTTGTACAGACTGCAGCTCAGCTTTGTTGTCAATTATTGGGTGATTTCATCTCTCTTCATCTTCGGGTTCGACCCGCTAATCACAGACGCGTGGTGTCAGAGTAACCTGGTTCTGATTGGTCCAGGGATACAAGCGACGACTCTACATGAAGACACGCGATTACTTTCCCGTTTCACTGTGGGCCTGCTGAGTTATATAAATACAGCTGCCGTAGAGGAATAGGAGATTATAACGTGACAATGTACAGCTGTATTGTCAAAGTTTGACATGTGTGAATTCTGGCTCAGCTCAAGTGGGTGACTGTGAAACGATGGTAAACACTGTGTTGACTGATGCAAGGAATATACTTTGAACTTGTAATATTGTAAATTATTTAATTAAATTGCTGTTGAGCACGCACAGCCGAGAATACACTATTAATTACATTTACACGTGGAGGGATTTAAATGACCTTGTAACTATCCCAGCAACGGATACGTAGAGACGGTTAGGGATAATGTGAGAACTTTTGAAACCCAACATTATTTCTTCTTTTCAGGCTAATTTATTGTTTCCTGCATCTACTTAATACAAACAAAGAAACGTGTCAACAAACAATCAATGTGTACGTTATAAACTGTGCGTATATTACAAACTGTGTGTCACACGTCACAACGAGAAAATGTTGCTGGGTAGTAGAAAAAAAAACACAGTGAAACAAAAATAAATTAAAGTAAGTATTAGCTATTGCCAACACACATATAACATACAGACGATTTCGGAAAGAATTGTAGTCGTATTAAAAAATGTATAATAAAATTATAAAATTCTGGAATGGAATAAAGTCGTGTATGAAGAAAAGCAAAACACACAAAACAATAAAACAGACGACATAATAGAATGCATGGAAAGCTTCACCGAATGTACGAAGACGATGATAACGCAAGTGACAAGAGACACGGAAGTATGTGAACATAGACGACACAGTAAAGAGAAAACAGACGAGAAACAGCAGACTTCATTCCACAACATATGCTGTGTTTCTGGAACAGAGATACATCATCACCCTAAGGCTCATGTATAGACCGAGCAACTTCAGCAGAACTGCAGCCTCGTACATTTTCTTCGACATATTTCAAACATCCTATCTCGTTGATTATTTTGTCATTTCTTGTTTTGTCTTTCTTCACAGAAAGACTACTCCACTACGGTATTAATTTGTGGCTATTGCTGTATTGTTTTTTGTTTCAGTGTCGTCTTTTGTAACGCGATTACATTACTTTCCGGAATTGTTTCTATATTACACTAGCTACCCGGGTAGTACTAATTATCTATAGCTAAGAACTGAAGTCTATACATTGGCATGTCGTACAATTCCAAGTCTCGATCCTACTTAAATTAATTGTTATTAGTTATTATACTATTATTAATTAATTTGTAGGTAAAATATGACACAAAATTGGCAAGAAGCAAAACAAAATTCGGTTTAACTGGTCGCTAACAAACATCACAGGATCACCCGCTGGGCTAATCGGAAGATTGCCTGAATAGTTTATCAAAATCGCTCCAGCTCTTTTGGAGTCCATAGGGAACATACATACACACATCGATATATGTATGTGTGTGTATATATATATATATATATATATATATATATATATATATATATATATATATATATATATATAGTTGACAACAGCTAATAACGGCTATTCTTTTCTTTTTGCTTTTATTATTGAAGGGTTTTCCTGCAATACGACAAGATTCGCTCGTGATGGCGGTTGTCCAAACAAGGTTTAGTTTATATTGACATATATGGGTAGCACTGTACCTGGCTGGTAACGATCGGATTGACTTCAATTTTGTAAGTAAATTGATGAATGGAAATTTCGCAAATATACTTTAAAATTGATCAACAGTAACTCCTCTGATTAAACATGCAGTAACTGGACACAAAATATCACTTTCTTTCACGCTTGGTTACGACTGAGATTTAAATTTATTTCGCGACCAATATGATGAAAAAAATAATATTTAGACACTTAATTTAATATTCGTATTAAGCATTTTTAGCCTACTTTCCTCTAGGAAAGATAGGCTTATGAGATCGCGCGTCTGTCTGTCTGTCTGTATGTCTGTAAGTCTGTATGGATGTATGTATGTCTGTATGTCCCCCCCTAATAACTTTTTATACAGCTCACGGTAAATAATGAAACAATTACAGAATATTATGCCATGACTGGTGAATACGACGCAATTTT